>JAQHUG010000320.1:2079255-2090879 GCA_028555095.1 Dicrostonyx torquatus
ACAGAAGAAATACTGATCACTGCTCAATTCTCTGAACACCTGAATTCACATAGCTGACATGTACACATGATTAAAAACGAATAAATAAATAAATGAACATTGAATGAATAAACTAACGTCATTTTTTAAAGTTCAGAAATTGGAAATAAATATTTTCTATACTTATGTTTTTCTTAAAACTTTAGGCCAGTAATTCAACCATATAATTTTTTTGTCAAGAGGCTTGATTTCTAATTTGCTTCCAAAGTTAGATTTCTGTGCATAAATTTTGTACATAATTTTATTTCTGAAAGAGTTTTGCTGATAATAAAAATTTCAAAACTCCTCTCATATTTAATCCTCCCAAAAGTAGTAGTAGCATTGCATTGCACTGTGCTCATGTTTATGGATGATGTCAGTAGACCCTAGAAAGTTTAAATAATTTTTCCAAAGTCACACAGATCGTAAATGCTATGGCTCAAATGGGAGTCATTTCTGCCTCCCTGCGAAGTACATCACCCTCTCAGTTATCACAGTGTGTTTTAAGTCATCATGATATTGAAGGGAACTGCAATGAATATGAACATGGTGACACAGTACCAAGAGTAAATTATGTTAATAAAAGGATGATCTAATTATTTTTTAAGAATCCTTGGAAAGCTATGGGTAAATTTTCATTTTTAGTAGAAGGACATGTGACAGCACCTGCTAAAGTCTGGCAATATGGGCAGACTGATCAGTAGGAACATGGGTCCCTTTATTGAAACTATGATATGAATATGCCATTGTTTATTATCTATATCCATAGAAGTGACTGAGAGTAGATTATCCATGACCTTCTGCTAAAGATGTCTCAATTGTTGCAGGTTATATAGGCTTATTCATCAGAAATGTTGAGAAAGAGAGGAGTTATGATGGAGATATAATTAGCTATATCTGATTAAATTGGATATTGATTGCTATATTTTACCTTCTATAATAAATGTGGGAAGATTTTCCAACAGTGAAAAGAGTGGGGAACTAATAAATACCCATAAGAAAAAAATGCAGATCCCTTAAAGTGTAAGTCATGTATAAAATTAAACTGTATGAAGCAAATAAAAGCCAACAATACTACTGTGTATTATCACAAAACTACTTAAGTGCAGGAAAATAAAATCAGGAAAAATAAATTTGAGGAAGTGCAATTAAGACTAACTTTGAACAAATGGGATTTTATATCCTTGTTCTAATTAAAAACAAACAAATAAAAAATAAACATCTGTTGAGATTACTTGGCTGCAATTAAAAAAATATTTAATTTTTTAAAAGGCATGGGGTTTGCTCATTCAGTTATGCCTCACGTATTTATCTTACAAAGAAAGCTGACCAAATGTGAAGGGTTGGCTGCAGTCTGCAGCATGTCAGCACAGTGCATGGATAATTAGGACACCAAACACAAATTAGTAAACTTTGAAGCTCAGCCAAGTCCAAAGTATGAGATAAGATGCAATTAAAATGAGACTATGAAACTTTATTGTGAAATATAAATGTTTTACATCCCAAGAAGAACTGAGAAGTAAAGAAGTCTCCAGAGAAATCATTCTGACGTTTCCTTTTAGCTTTTTAATGTTTCTCATCTTCAGATATGCATTGTTTTTGTTTAAATTTTTTCTTTTATGTGATACAACATGACAGATTCACACTATCTAAATAATATTGGTATTTTAATTTAATCCTTCAGAAAAAGGGTAGAAGGAGGCCATAGTTCTCATAATCCAAGAAGGATTAAGAATAATAAAAATTTTTGAAACACTTTGCAGGTGAATGACTACGTTAACAGAACTACTCAGCGATGGAAAATTTAGTTTGTATGGTGGGAATATTAGTGAGATGACTTAAGTGACTATCTAAGGAAAATGGTCCTGGTTACCAACGTGTAAGTACAGATTATCAAGTTTATCAATGGATTGAAAGTAGCAATATAGCAATATGGATATGATAGGTAGCTAGTCAGATGTGTGTAATGTGTGTGTATCTGTGATTAATACAAGATTGATAGATGAATGTTATATATATATATATATATATATATATATATATATATATGGTGAGGTTGTTTAAATGAGAATGACGTCCATTGGTTAACATATTGGAATGACTAGTCTTACTTGGTGCACTATTTTGGAAAGGGTGAGGAAGTATGGCCCTCCTGGAGAAGGTGTGTCACTGTTGTGGACTTTCAGGTTTCAAAACCAATACAAGGACCAATTTTACTCCCCCTGCCTCCTTCTTGTGCAGTAAATGGAAGTTCTTGGCTATAGTCTAGCTGCGTGCCTGCCAGCTTGCTCCTATGCTTTCTGCCATAAGATCATGAGTTAACCCTATGAAAATGTAAACAAGCTCCAAATAAATGCATTCTTTTATAAGTTTCCATGGCTATGAAGTCTTTTATCAGGAATATAAAAGTAATGACAGATTGTTAGTATGTGGAAGAGAGTGAAAGATAAATTGTGGATGACATGATGTTTAAATATGAAAAATAATTAATAGATATATGATAGATAAATGATAGAATACAGATAGCTAATAGGTAAATGATTAATAGATGATTATAAATGGATTGTAAATGGTCGTCAAATATACTAGATAATAGGTTATAAATAGATAATAGATAGATGATAGATGTGCAAATAAATATAGGATATATATCTAGATAGATAGATAGGTAGATAGATAGATAGATAGATAGATAGATAGATAGATAGATAGATAGATGAGAGATGATTAACTATAGTGGAGAATCTATTTCACAAGATGAAGAGGCTTGATTCAAGAATTTTTACTTAATGATTTTACTAATTTAATCAGTGCTAACACAGTGAAATGTTGAAAAATAAATTTGGTTCTTGAATTAGATGAGTATACCTCATGTTGTAGTTCCTGAATTTTAGTATTTATTTTATTCAGTAGGAAACTTTAAAAAATTCTTGCCATCTGGTTCTCACTTTAATCAGTTATAAAGTCATTGGCATCACATCAAGAAATGTTTAGGCCATTTTTGTAAAGCTTTCCTGATATTCTAAAATGCTGTAGAAATTGGGAAGCACAAGCTGATGGGCCCTGATCACTGTAGATTTAGTGCAGGGGTGATCATATAGATGACAGAGAGATTGTTCGAGCTTTTGGTAAAAGATGGTTTGTCTAACAATTTTCAAGTTTCCATCATTAATTGTAAGTTATAAATAACAATGAAAATGCCATCCAATTATTCTGCAATATGCATGCAATAGAATTTATTAATTAACATGGAAATGATACTAGTTTGTGAATCAATTTTCTCTGGATTAAAACAGAAAGGATTAAGATTCAGGAGGTTAAAGGGAAAAAATAGAAAACATAAAGGGCTCAGGAAGTATACAATTAAGAAGTTACAGAAAATTTCACCAACTTAAAATATTTGTAAAGCCCTGCATTAATTTTTAGAAGTAGTAACAACAACCTGGGAAAGAAATTCTCTAATTTGGCAAGCTACCTGCAAGTCATTCATACAGTTCCAAGGGTTCAACTCTCATGATCCATTACCCATTCTGGGTGTGATGTCCAATGATGCAACTGCCTTTGAGTATCTATGCTTCTATAAGTAACCTCAATAGACTCTGATTCATTAAGTCAGAATTAGTTTGGTTTGCCATCAGTGCCCTAAATAGAGTGATCAGAAATTTGTTTACACCTCCCCAAAAAGCATTTTACAATATGATTACATATAGAAAATTACTAAGGAATGCATAATACAAATTCAGATATGTAGAAATTTAATACTCAAAATTTGGACAATGCTGGGGCTAGGTATGACTAAAGGTCCTCCAGGGTCTTGGGATGAAATAAATTCTAAGCTTCTGTTCCCTGTCAGGGTTCTGTTTGGAAAGGGCAATAATGAACTAGTACTTTGGCTCTGGGATGCATGGGAGACAGGAAGCCTGAGGCTTGCCAGTTTTCTTATAAAGTTGTGATGTGAAAAGCTTTGCTTACTATAATCTGCATTTGCTTTGTACAAAAAGAAATTAGAGGTGCTCTGGCTCCCTGTAATTTGGTGATTTGATGCTCTTTACTGACTTGCTTTCTGCTTCTTTATTGGAGGGGTACAAGAGGAGTTAAACTTGAAGTTTTGGGTTTCCAGCCCTCACATTCTTCCTGAGTCTTGCTTTTGACTGTTTCTTTTTCTTATCCCTTGTCCTGCCCAGTACCCCTCAGCCAGCAAGCCCCAAAGAAAATCACACAGAGAGTCTACATTAGGTTATTAACTGATTGGCCCATTATCTCAGGCTTCTTACTAGCTCCCATAAGTTATATTAACCCATTGTTAGCCTCATAGCCAGTACCTTCTCTCAGCTGGGCTGCTACATGTTGCTTTGTTGGAGATCTGCGCAGGAATGCCAGGGAAGCTTCCTGCTTCCCAATTTCTCCTGTTCTCCTTGCTCCACCTCTACTTCCTGTCTGGTTTTCCCACCCATACTTCCTGCCTGGCCAATCAGTGTTTATTTAAAACATGTTTGACAGAATTGTCCCACACCACTTCCCCCTCTTTAAAAAAAAAAAAAAAAACAAAGGAAAATGTCCATAGTCCATTTTTTTGGGAATGTGGGCATAGTATTCCAGGCTACTTCCGGCTGGTTGGAGGCACTGATAATCTTTAAGGGGACCTAAAGAAAATTTAGAGGTAGGATCAAGTCCTGACTGGAGTATCCTGTGAGGCTTCATCATCTCAGGCAGCATCTTGAATCTGTTCCGGATGTAGAACTCAAGACATCTGGGCCATCTGTTCCTACCAGAGATTTCTCAGGTGGTCTTCTTTGATGAAACCTGAGTTTTCTTAACTCAGAATGAATCCACAGGCTCTCATCTCCTGTGGAAACAAAAGGAAAATCTCTTCTCCAAAGTAACATATCTTTTGACTTCAATTTTGAAGCCAAGGCATTTTTAAAATACCTTCCTTGGGGTGATTCAGCAGCATTTACAAACTAGAGTCTTTTAGCAGTTCTTGTTCCTTCCTCAGCATTCAAACAATTCAAAGAGAGCATAATAGCATACAGTATCAAGATTCTCTGTGTATTTTCCATCTTATGTGGCTTTACTTTAACCTCTATTTCTTTTTATTTTTACTTTTAACTTTTTGCTTTTTGAGACAGGTTCTCTGTGTATCTTTGTCCTGGAACTCACTCTGTAGACCAGGCTATTCTTGAACTCACAGAGATCCGCCTGTCTCTGCCACCCCAGTGCTGGGATTAAAGGTGTGTACTACCACACCTTGAGCTCACAGAGATCTGTTTGTCTCTGCCTCCAGGCTTTGGGTTTAAAGGCGTGTGCTACCACACCTTGAAGTCACAGAGGTCATTCTACCTCTGTTTTCCAAGTGTTGGGTTTAAAGGTGTGTACCACCACACCCAACTACTCTTTTTTTTTTAACATTAAGAACCTTTTGCCTGCATATATTTTTCAAACATAGTAAACCATTCAGAGGTTTTTTCTTTGAATCTCTCTTTTTCTGACCACGTGGGTCTTTAGTTTACCAAGCAATATTGGTAGGACTAAAGCCGTGGCTTTGACAGCTAGATCCAGCCCATTCCTTAGCTTTTTGCAATTCTAGCCTCATGGCGGAGGGGGGGGTACCGGCTGTTGCCATGTTAATCACCACAACTCTATGGCGTTTCAAGGTCCCTGCTAGCAAGCAAGCTGCAGCTTTCTGCTCACAGACCACATTCAAAGTTCCTGGCTGGACCGCCTGCCCGAAAGAGTCAGAGTTTGCCCTGACAGGACGGCCCAGAAAGCCGGCATTTTAAGCATGCAGTCAGCTTTTACCAATACCA
This sequence comes from Dicrostonyx torquatus, assembly GCA_028555095.1. NCBI lineage: Eukaryota > Metazoa > Chordata > Mammalia > Rodentia > Cricetidae > Dicrostonyx > Dicrostonyx torquatus. The sequence goes on from JAQHUG010000320.1 coordinate 2,085,081, forward strand.
TTTAAGTGTTTCTTGTCAGGACCTCTTAAACAGCTGCAGGGGTTTGCAGCTAAAGCTGAGTCAGGAAGCCTCTCTTAAATGAGAGACCTTGCTTGCCTCTAGCAAGCAGAGCAGACCTGAGAAATTACTACTACCAAGACTCTATTCTTTTCCAAGCTTGCTCAGGCTTTCTGTGGATGCAGTTATCCACTAGCTCAGTCGGTAGAGCATGAGACTCTTAATCTCAGGGTCGTAGGTTCGAGCCCCACGTTGGGCGCCATTTTGTAACATGAGGGCTGGCTCGTTGGGGTTACTGTCCTACCCAGTACACTACAGCCAGCAAGCCCCAAAGAAAATCACACAGAGAGTCTACATTAGGTTATTAACTGATTGGCCCATTATCTCAGGCTTCTTACTAGCTCCCATAAGTTATATTAACCCATTGTCAGCCACATAGCCAGTACCTTCTCTCAGCTGGGCTGCTACATGTTGCTTTGTTGGAGATCTGCGCAGGAATGCCAGGGAAGCTTCCTGCTTCCCAATTTCTCCTGTTCTCCTTGCTCCACCTCTACTTCCTGTCTGGTTTTCCCGCCTATACTTCCTGCCTGGCCAATCAGTGTTTATTTAAAACATGTTTGACAGAATTGTCCCGCTGTGGGAGTGTTCTCCTGCATTTTGTATTACTCTTATTGGTTGAATAAAGAGCTTCCTGGCTTATAGATAGGTCAGCCCTTAGGTGGGCGGAGTAGACAGAACGGAAGTTCTGGGAGGAGAAGAAAGAAAGTGAGCCAGACACCATGAGGCTCCCGTCGGAGATGGAGGTACCTTAGGACCATCCGGTAAGTCACCCAACTTGTGGTGAAATACAGACTTTTATAATGGGTTAGTTTATGAGGTCAGGGCTAGCTGGGAATAGGCTAGAGATAACGGGCAAGGCAGTATTTAAATGAATCCAGTTTGTCATATGGTTATTTCAGGTGCAGGCGACCAGCGGTGGCTGGGGAACATACAACCTGCACACCTCTCCCCTAATTTACAACAGGTTTCATTGGGATAGATAGAACATGATTCTTTCCCTTAAACTCTGCTAGCAACACCTTAGTTATGTAAAGCAGTTTATTAATCATATGAAGGTAAACTAAGAGGCAGAGAGGGTTCTGTATTTTTATAGGGTAAAGAAGTTTTGGTGGGCAAGTATTTTATGAGGTGAGAATTTCCAGTCACCACCAAAGAGTGTAGGTTTTCTTTCTTTTTAAAGATGTATTTATTTTGATTTTATGTGTGTGAGGATTGCTTGCATGTATGTGTGTGTATATTGTGCCTGCAGTGTCATGAAGGCAAGAAGAGAGTATCAGATCCTCTGGAAATGGAGATACAAACGTTGCAGATGAATGGTTTCTGTCAACCAAAACTAGATCCTCTACAAGATCAGCAAGTGCTCCAAAGTATTAAGCCATCCCTCCAGCCCCAGAGAGCATAGATTTTCTTATGAGCCTATTTAGCTATGAAGCCAAAGTGAACAAAGAGGTAGAACTCAAAATAATTTATGAGTCAAATGTAAAAATGCAGAATCAAGGCCATTTTAATGCCCTTAAGTAAATTTTTAAAATTAAGCCCTGTGAAAATATTGTATATTCAAAAATAAAGTCAAACTCTCATCTTTTACCAGATTGAAAATGATGAACAATTTGCTACAGGTGTTAGAGACCTGAAGTTTCAATTCATAATTCTTTTAAATCTAAATATTTTCCATGGAATCTTTTCTCTTGCTAAAAACAAGGTTAAAGGGAAAGAGATTTATGCAAATCAGGAAATCTTATCCGTTTCTACTTACTGAAAGAAGTGTTGAAACAAAGTCTAGAGATTAATTCATGTACTCAATTCAAGATTGAGAAATAATCTTTTCATTAACAATTGTTTTTATTATTTTGTTTAAGACTACCTGGACTTCAGCTTTAGTATCTTCATCTTCATATAGAACTGAACTTCCTCTTATGTCTTACATCTTTCCTCAAGTAATCTTTAATCTTTTCAGATCTCTTTCTTTATTTAAAAAATATTATTTCATTTTTAATTATATGTCTTTAGTCAATTGTATATGCAATCTCTTTGTGTGTCTCTCTGTATCTGTGTGTGTGTGTTCTCAGAAGCCAAGGGATTCAGAATCCCTGAGGTTGTATTTGCAAATATTTGTAAGACATTTAATGCAAATGTTGAGCACCAAATATGGGTTTTCAAATAAGTATTCTTGACTATTGATCTGTCTTTCCAGCTCTGAGTTTAAAGCTTTGAGTAAGACGAAGGCTGTTTTTTGTTGTTTTGTTGTTGTTGTTGTTTTGTATACTACTCAGGGTTTTTGGGTAAAAATGAACCAATAGAAAAAAAATATAACAAAGGATATAGATTGGTTTACAAAGTATAGTCTTGTCAGTGCAGCAATGGCTATCTGCATGCTGGGAGGCTGAGAATCTTGTAGTTGCTGCTCTATCAATAACTCTGCATGCTCAGAAGTACATTTGAAGGCCTGAAGAATTCCTGAAGGGCCACTGGTCTTCAATTCAAATTAGAAGGAAGAAAAATGTAGGTTCTGACTGTGCTGGATGATAGCAACAGAGATTAGAAACACTTAGCTGCATGGTACAAAGATAGGCAAAAAGCAACTGTTTGACCCTAGACTGCCTGGCCAGCTGTTAGAAGGAGCTACCCATCCCAGAGAATCTCTGCCTCTCAGTTAATTGATCCAGGAAATTCCATCAAAGATTTACCTACAGGTGTGTCTCTTACTGGAGTCCAGATCCAAAGAAGCTGCCATTCACTGGGATGCATCTTAGATTGCTCACTTGATGCTTGATCTACAAGAAAAGCGGGTTATGATCTCTCTGATGTCGCTCATTGTACTTTCACTTTTTCATATCACAGTTCCATTATCCATCACTCAGACTTTTTCCATTGTCTGTGACCTGTGTTGAGTTCTCCAAGTTTGCTTCTGTGCTTCTGTTTCCAGGCCAGTTTTCTCCTCCAAATGAAGTTCTGTTTTTCTCCTTGGTTTCATTTGAACTATAAAGAGATTATAATACAGGAATTTTTAATCTTCTCATCACTTCCTCCAGTGGTGGATATGGCAGTCAATGACATTGATTTAGAAAAGTCCCTCGGTATGATGTGTTAGACTACAGGTTCAGAATTGAGGGCCCTGTGCATGCATGACATTCTTAAACTTTTATTGAAGTGGACAAATTTGCCATAAATGAGTTATCCATTCCTTTCCCCTCTAGATCCACAGCACATAAATATTCGAAATGCATTTCATATATTAAATGTGAATTCAAGTTTACTAGAAAAGGTAATCTTTCACAAGTTAATTGGACCATAATTCACTGGACACATTTTATGGAGTTGTTTATGTTTTTGGTGATTTACATGGCTGTATAATTGATTTGAATTTTGATTTTTCCCCTCTCATTTCTAAGATGCACAGTTCCAATGAGACAGTTCCTTATTTTAATGAGTTAAAAAGCATCTTGATGAAGTTGTAGATTCACATAATTCTAAATTTTTATTACATCTATTTATTTGTGTACCTACATGTGCTTGTATACATGTGCCTGTGTGCAGGCCATAGCATACATATGTGAAAGTCAGAGAACAACTTTCAGGAGCCAGTCCTCTCCTTCCATCATGTGCATTCCAGGCCTCAAACCAGGTCATCAGGCTAGGCAGCATGTACTTTAGTCTATTGAGCCACCACACCTGCCCACTACACATGGTTTTGGGAAATAAAAAAAAAATGATCCTGCAGAGTCACTACCCAGATTCTCTAATAAGATGATCCTGAAAAACTATAGTATAATATGGTGGTACTGACACTCCGAATATTCCCATCTTCACAAAGGTATTGTGTGTTTCCCTTTTGACAGGCAAAGTCCTTTCTCTCACTGCCCTACTTCCTTTGTAGCCTATGACAACTACTAATTTCTTCTTCTTTTTAACATTTTGTAATTTTAAGAATCTTAGGCAAATAAAAATCATTCAGTGCGTGACTTTCAAAAATTGGTTGTTTCTTCCTTCCTTTTTCCCCCCTTCTTTGTAATGCTCTTAAGTTAGACAACCCTGATTTCAAAAAGTATTTTGCTTGTATGTATTTTTTGTGTGTGTATGTGTGTGTGTGTGTGGAGAGGGAGAGAGAGTGAGAATGAGAGAGAGAAAGAGAGAGAGAGAGAGAGAGAGAGAGAGAGAGAGAGAAAGAGAGAGGTGTATGTGTGTGTGAGAGAGAGGGGGGGGAGAGAGAGGTTTGTTTGTGTATGTGTGCATGTATGTACCACAGCATGCAGGCAGAGATCAGAAAGAAATTTTCAGAAGTTCTCTCTTACTTTTATGAGCATCACAGAGTTGGAATGAAATTCACCAGGCTTGGTGATCTTTACCTTTATATGAGCAGCTTTATTTTCTCTGTCATCTCATTGATTTGGAACTAGCCTTCTTTTATGTGCATAATTACTCTCAGATTTGTCCAAACTGTCTGCATCAATAGCTTGTGCCTTTTCTTTTCTCCATGGCATTCCACAGTGTAGTTGTCACATAATTTTTCTATTTATTTCTTTCAAAAACATCTGAGCTGTGTCCAGTTTTTAATTTCTATGCACAGATCCACTAGAAATTATATTCAGATATTTAGTGAATATATAGTTGCACATGTGTTTTTGCTAACACATTCAGGAAAATATCCTGAAAATATGAGTTGGTTATAATTCTTAACCTGTGTATTATAATTTTCTCAGTGAAGTTTTTTGGGCACAAGTTATCTTTTTGGGGTGATATATAAATTACATTTTCAATTTTTTTCTTGTGGCAGGACAATTGTAATAGTCTATTTCATGTACACTGGCTTTATATTCTCAGTGTAACTCACAATTGGCATTTAGTGACTTTTTTTAAAACACATACACTACTACTGACTACTGACTTACGTTGTATCTATTTATGTATTCATACAATTCTCCAGTCTTTTCCTTCCTTGAAAGTGGTGGTCTTTTTTCCATACTTAGGATTTATCGATTTTCTGCAGTTCTGTAATGGCTTTAAGAAAAGTCAATAATTTCCAGCTTATCTAGTCTCATCCTCATTAGGAAATTAGAAATGTGTAGCTCTCTCTGTCACTGAACAGGCTTATGGCACACATGGTAGCATTTTCTTTCTCAAGAATGTACTGCAAGTGAAATATGATGATAACCAAATAACGGTAAAAATTTCAGTCTTTCCATCTGCAGCAGCCTATTACTGTTACATATAGCCTTTGAGAGAGAAGATAAGGGCATGTCAGTTACCCAAGTTAACTCAGTCAGTCAGTAACATAAGGAAGCAAAGCTAGAATTGGTGAACTGCCTTCTATCTGCTGGCTCCTCCACTCTCAAGCCCCCTCATCCTAATCTCAGCATCGTGGCAGATGAAATGCTGTAGCTCACGGGATAAACTGCAAGAGTGGGTAGAAACATGGGCTTATTTACAGCAGGTTGGGAACTGCCCATTTATACTACATATTGTATACTTTGTGATAGTGGTAATCAAGCTCAACAAGGAGAAGCACCTCTATACCTGAAGAAACATAGAGAGACTCCCTTTGAGTAGTTTGGGAAGGAAACAACAACATTTAAATTCTTAATAAGCATTCCAGTGGTCTGAGAAATTCTGACTTTTCTCAGCAGTATTGTTTAACAATGCTGCACCCAAATGGGAAGCCCCCCCCCGCACTGTGTCTCCGTCTCTTTGTCTCTCTGTTTGTCTCTGTCTCTTTGTCTGTCTCTGTCACTGTCCTCTCTCTCT
>JAQHUG010000320.1:2117109-2127578 GCA_028555095.1 Dicrostonyx torquatus
AAGAAATATATTCTGCAATTTTCTAAATATAAGACAATAAATTTGTTACTCAAACATGGACAGAGCTTTTAATTTTGAAATCAAATATAGTGTATAACTTCAAAGATAATTAACAGCAGGACAAAATGAATAAGCGCTTTTCCTAACATCAGGGCAAAACAGTGTTGCCTATGGAAGAAGGTGCTGTCTTTCTCAGAGAAATCATACTTGACAGATTGTTTGAGGTTCAAGTTTAAATTGCTGTCATCTACCTTCTCCCAAGCACACTATGTTTAATGGCATTGATCTCTATTGCCATTTTTTAGTGATCTCCTGTTAAGTAGGAATTATCTGAAACACTTTTTATTTTTTTAATATTTTGACGAAAATTCATCAAGTTCCCTTTATCTACTCTAAGAGAAAAGTATAAATGAAATTTTACTTTCCACAATTAACTGTACATAACCTGTGACCATGGAGCCCAAGACTGAATTGCTGCTCCTCAGAGGGAAGGACAGCAGGAGTTGGTTTCTTCACTAATATTCTACTGTGAGGCTAGACAACCAGGGAGTGAGAAGACAAGCATGTCCACAGAAAACATTCACATGCGTTTGTAAAGATGCTTCCCACACCCTAAAGAGCTGTCCATGGATACCAATCACCCTTCCTTAAGAGTGAGAATCAGTCCTTTCCCATGTTGCTGTTAGTATTGACTCATTTAAATTTGTTTTCAATTTACAAGTCCTTTGTTAGAACCTGGACTCTAAAAAAGCATGCTGGTGTAGGTTCCAAAGTGCTCAACCTCACAGTCTTCTTTCATGATTACCAGTGTGGTGGGACAGTTCCAAAGTCAAGATGTTTCATTTTGCCGCATTTCCTTACACAATTTAAGTACTCCATGGGATTTCAAGGTTATTACCTATTTATGCCTCTAAGGTGATATTCTGATACTCCTCTTGCCAAATAAGAATTTGAAAATAACAAATTCACATTTTGGCAGTCATTCCTCTTGGCAACAAAGAGTGTTATATGTGTAAAGGAAGTAAGCATAAATGATATATACATATATAACTATGTATATATATACATAGAAATGTAAATATATGCATGTGTTTTTGCATAGAAAGTTACAACATGAATAACAAGAACTAACTTACAGTGGGATTGAAAGAATGTGAAAATACAGGTTGGAGCATGGTTCCTCTCCATTCATAGTCCCTGCTCTTTCTTAATTTTAAATGCCATTATGGTATATAATTATATTATCATAATTGAAGACAGTTTTTTCCCTTTAAATTGAAAATAAAAGAACAAAAGGAAAATAGGAGAATATTTTTTATAGAAATTTCTAGATACAGGGCTAGCAAATTAGCTTGCTTATTATTACCAGAAGGTCCCATAAATTGGATTTTTGCTAGAGCAATCACAATATGCTTTGAATTCTGTAAAGAACCTTTGCTGTTCTATAATATACTCAAAGACATAACAGACAAACAAACAGTAGCATGATGTTCATTATTGCCTCATTCCTCTTTGGATATGGCAGCAAATCTAGGGAATACAGTTTGTATATTACTGGGTTATCTTTAGACATCAATTTGTATGAAAATGAAGGGAAATATCACTCTATTAGATAATGAGAAAATTCATTTAATAAACACAACACTGATATCACCTGAAACCAAACATAATTTTCCAGGACTTTTGGGACTTAAAATATTGGGAGAATTGTCTTTTAAAAATTTCAGTTAGAGACATTTTGGAAAAAAAAAAACTAAAGTGAATTAAATCTCTTTCTTTGGATTTGTTGTTTGGGAATAGGTTCATCCCTGCAAGCAAGCCTGTGTGTAATAACTGGCCACTCATGGGAAAACAAAAGGAAATTCAACCATAATGTGTATGTATGCATGAAAAACTTCTGTTCTTTCTGGTCAGGCTGCATGATCATAAAGTCCCTGTGTGGAATTGAACTGCCCTGCTTTAGTTTTCAGGTGTGATGCTGTGATCTCCCTGTAGCAACAGTGCAAGCACGGAGCTACTGAGGATAAGCAGCTGAATGTCTCTTTCTGTACTCAGGCACCTGTGAGAGGCTAGCAGAGGAGAGCCCACTGCTTTTGATGCATAAATCAGGAAACTGCAAGAAATTTACATCACCAGAAAGTTTCCAACCTACAGTCAGAACTTCTCATATCATTAAATTGATCCACTGATACTTGTTTTGATTAAAGCGCCAGCTAAGTCATATGAGCATCTGCACTCGGCAATCTAACTCAAACAAGCATAATGAATGCTATCTTTTAATTTTTTACGAAAAGGCTTCATAATATATAATTAAGATGTTTTTTTTACATATTCTCCTGATGAACCATCTGCAGGTATGACATTTAGCATCTGTACTTAAAAGTAGCCACCTGTTACAGTCTGGCAATCCTAACGGAATCACTTTGGATAAATGGATCTAAGGATCATTTGGGTTCAGGGCTCTTCCTGGCTCCATCATCCACTTGACATATTTTTGTTTAACTACAGACATTCTTTTAAGATTTTTAGAGTCATATCGATTATCAGAGGAGCTTTTTTTTTGCAGTAGATGGCAGTTAACATAGAGATACATCAACGGGAAGAGAATGAGACTATGGAATTCTTAAACATAAATTGGACATCTCCCTTTCCTCCTAAAGTTCAGGGATCTTTAGGGAAAAAGGAATTGAAAGTGCAAGAGCCAGCAGTAGAAGACAGAGAGAAATAGAAGAATAGAGAATGGAAGAGAACAATTCTTCCTGGAAACAACAGGAAAGCTACCCATACAAACTCACAGAGGTCATGACATCATGCATAAAGCCAGAGAAAGCTCAAGCCAGGCAAAACCTCAGCATAGAAAGCAGTAGTTGGCACAAAGTCCCATGCCCAGTTGAGAAGTTATTGGTAAGTGATATCTGTTGGGCAAGTAGGTGTCAGTTTTTTATATGGGTGAGGCCCATCATAGATTTTCCATGTTCTAGTTGATGGCTACACACATTCGAGTATATTAGTATAGCAAACTGAACTTGAAGGGTATAAAATATTGAGAAAACACAAATCGGGTAGTTATGAAGGAAGATGAATTTGACAAAAATATACTTTCTGAAGTTCTCAAAGACCTAATAAAAAGTGAAAAACTATCAGATGCATTTGTCTTCAAATCAGAAAATTTTTACTACATGCACAGAAGAAGCAATTATTTAGAAGCTAGAAATTCACTCCTCCCTTCATCTTCTTGTTTACCAGTGAAATAATATCTCCATCTAAATGCTCATAACTTTTTGATTCTGTTTATGCCAGTCACTTCAAAACAATCTTTTCAAGCAGTAAAATAAACATGACATGGTGATTGTGCCTGATCAGTAAAGGGATGGGAAATTTACACAAAATGAAAATTTGTTAATTTTAGAGGTTTTTTGATAATGAGCCGAGAGATGATAGCTGAGTTGTTAAGATAACATGACTCTGCGGGAGATTAAAGTGTGATTCTAGAGTTTATAAATTGCTGGCTATGGGCAGAAAAATTGCACACACTATTCTGCCCAAACCTTAGCTTAACCTCACTGCTCAGCCAACAGGGGAAAAAGTGCATCTTATAGAATCCAACTACTTCTTTGCTTTCTGTGCCAATAAAGTACTACAGAGAATAATAATAATAATTTTTTAGTAATAGATTTTTGATACCTACAAAGAAAGTGGACCAACGTATAATTCTTTAAAATAGTTTAAATAAACTGAGCTAATAAACAAACACATTTCACATGTTACTGATAGGTTGTACATGAGATCTTAATCCCTAAGCTTATATGCTATTTTTCTGTATAAGGTCTTTTTTTGTGTGTCTGCATGATTTTGTCATCCCTATTATCTTAACTTTACTATGACACACTGATTATTTTCCCCATGTGGAACAGCAAGCAATTTTGTTTTATATGTTATATGTTATATGTTTTAATGTTTTATATGCTAGTTTCATATGAATACACAGAAAGTTCCAGCAGTTCATGTATCTAATGAGGTTTACACATTTGGGTACGCATATTGATACCTGTTTCTCTGAAGTAAGGTGGTAAAGTAAACATGCAGAGATAATAACAGTGGAGAAAGTTGCTTTGGCAGAACACTATTGAAGAAGCTGCCTGATGAAAAGGGATGATGATGATGTGTTAGGAAACCTGTAAATGATACTTGTTAGAGTAAGACAACCCTGCAGCAGGTCCCTGGCGACAGAGAACAACTGACATGGATGACATTGCCAATCTACTCTGAAGCAAAGGCTTGTAGAATACAAAGATGATGGCTTTACCTGATCTTGCAAATATTCCTTCTTTCTGGGATTCTTATGTAGAATTAGAGACATATGATCCATACCCACTATGTTTATACATGTTTCTAGGTAGTTCTTCATTTCATGTATTTAATGATACATCACTCTTTAAGTGATTTTTTCCACTATTGTAGACCATGCAACACAGTGTGGGACCTCTACATGCATACAAAATAAATTTACTGTTTTAAAAAATAATTTAGTTTTGCTAAAAATTAACATAATCAAAAACTTAACTTTTCTACGTTGTGTAAGAGGCTAGTAAATAACCTAAATTAAAAATAAATATTAGATGATGAAGTGTTCTGACCTAGTAAAAAATGAAAATAATCAAAGTCAAAATGATTTATATGTCTCTCTATATATAGGTAACAGAGTAGAAGTAGAGTAATTAAGTAACATAATTATATGTGAATATAAATGAATGTTTATATATGCTTTCTTTTTCTCATATGTATTAATTCCTTTGGCAATTTTGTTCAATGTGTTTTGGTCTTATTCACTCCTCAATTCCTTCCAGATCTACTCCTCTTTTCCTATTTATCCAACTTTGTTTCCTCAAATCCAATTTGTGAAACCTATGTATTCTTGATTGTTATATGAGTTTTTTATATATGTATATATATTAATATATTCATGTATATCATCTTTCATAGACATATGTCTGCTTTAGTTGACATGGTAAACTATATGTGACTGCCTCTATTTTAATATACAGCTTATATATTCTATTTGATCTTATTTTTGTTATGGATGGGCAAATAAACATGTGCTGGCTAGAGTCTCCACTTAACATGAGACCTTAACATCCCCTGCTCAAGGCTGGTGAGGTGGCTCATTGTTAAGAAAGCTTGCTGCTCTTCCAGAGAATCAGAGTTTGGTACTCAGAACCCATGTTGGATTTATCATAATCACCTGTAACTCCAAAAGCAGGAATCTGACATCTCTCTCTATCCCCCAAGGGTGTTGCACATATACACTTATTTACTAATTTTCTGTGTCTCTCCCTGTAGCTGAATCTATGGTATGGTGGTTTGAATAGGAATGGCCCCCATAGACTTATGTTTGAATACTTGGTCCATAGGGAGTGGTACTATTAAGAGGTATGGCCTTGTTGAAAGAAATGTTTCACTGTGGATGCAGGCTTTGATGTATCAGAAGCTCAGGTCAGTTCTCTCACTGATGCCCGCAGATCAAGATACAAAACTCTCAGCTCCTTCTCCTGTACCATCTCTGCCTACATGTCACCATGCTTTCACTGTGCCTATAATGAACTAAGTCTCTAAAACTGTAAGCCAGCCCCAATTAAGTGTTTCCTTTTCGAAGAACTGACATGGTCATATGGTCATGGTATCTCTTCACAGTGATAGAAACCCTAACAAAGCAGATGTTGGAACCAGGGACTAGGGGATTGTTTTGATAGACCTGACCTTACTTTTGTTTGGAGAATGTGAACTCTGGGATTTTGGATAGGAAAAGCAGTTGAATACTTTAAGTAGGGATTAAATGGCTATCCTAGTAGGAACAGTGGTGCTGAGAGCTATTTAACTCTCATGTGGGAACATGACTCAAGAGGTTTCAGGGAAGAATGTTAGTATGTAGTCTAGAGACTGTTTTTGTAATATTTTGACAAGAATATATCTGATTTTTGCCGTTATTCAAAAAGTCTGTCTGAGGCTAAAGAGAAGAGTTTTGGATTAATAGCACTGAAAAGGAAATCTCAAAATAGCCTAGTAAGACTTTGTAGTGTGGTTATTGGTCTCACTTACAAAGATTTATAATGAAAAGAAGCAAGCTGAATAAATAAAAATACAAAATGTACATGCTAAAGAGAAAGGGGACACTGGGAAGTAGAATGGAGCTAAATCCTTGGTTCAAGGAGATAAACAGATTAAAGGAAACCCTGATGTTAAATGGAATAAATGGAATGGTGACCTCGGGACAAACCCCAACAAACTAAACTTCCAACTTGTGAAAATGAATTAAAGATCAGCTTAGGACCAGGCTAGTGGGTAAATCCCTTTAACCCCAGCACTCAGGGAACAGTAGCAAGCAGATCTCTGAGTTCAGGTCCAGCCTGGTCTGCAGTGCAACTACAGAAGAGCAAGGCTTATGCCATTAAGGAAACTATCAAAAACTGAAAGTTGGTGAAAATGTAAATGAACAAGGGCTCTATGTTCCAGCCACAGCAAGCAGCAAGCAGTGGCACATTCAGCCTAGTAATTCTTGCTTTAGAGTCAAGGATAGAAGAAAGGGGCTCTGGAATCTTCTTCAGTGACTAAGGAAAGTTGCTGAGGTAATGCCTGTGTCAGGGATGTCCCCAAATATAGTCCAGGAGAGACCATATCATGAACCGTTGAAGATGAAGCCTGAATAGCCTTGGAGTCCCCAACATTTTGGAGATGCCAGAGCTGTGGGATATCTGCTGAGGAAAGCTGCTAACAGAGAGTGGAAACAGCCTTAGAGAAAGAAGTGTGTTGCAGTCAACAAACCTGAAAGAAGTTGGCGGTCTGAAAAGTGCTTTCACATTCAACATGGAAATGCAGAGTTTGGATTTTTCCCAGCTGGTTTTCAGTCTTGCTTGGATCCAAAATTTCCCTACTATGTTCCTTTCTGTATCTTTTGTAAAGGTAATGTATATCCCATGGAACTGTATGCTAGAAGTATGTGATATGTTTTTATTTTTATTTTAACAGTGAATTGTAGTTAAGAGATTGCACAAATCTCTGAAGAGACCTTGAACCTTGGACTTTTAAACAATGTTGAGACTGTTATAGAACTGTTATAGACTATGGGGACTTTTGAAGTTGGACTGAATGCATTTCTGCATTATGTTATGGCTACAAGCCTATGAGGGGCATGGACTGGAATGTGGTTGTTTGAACAGGAATGACCCCCATAGACTCATATGTTTGAATACTTGTTACATAGGGAGTGGCACTATGAGGAGGTGTGGCCTTGTTGGAGGAAGTGTGTCACTGTGGGGTAAGTTTGAGGTCTCAAAAGTTCAAGTCATTTCTCTCTCTGCTGCTACCTGTGGATCAAGATGTAGAACTCTCAGTTCCTTCTCTGGCAAAAATAACTGGGAAGAAGCCTTAGAGTCAGAGGCTATAAGCCCAGAGAGTACTTTCTCCAGTGATGGGTCAGAATTAAAAATGTTAGTTATTTTACTGAACTATTTTAAAAAGTTACTTGAAGGATATTTCTGAGACCCTACCAAATATAATTCATAAAATTACATGTATTTTATACTGAACATCAATGATCTTCAGCAAGACAACATGTTTAATCCATTATCACTGCTAATTAATTGACAGAAGCCATTACTGTCATGCGAATTCTTGATGATTTCTTCATTCCATATCCATTTTACATGATGTTAAACCAATATTGTTTATAAGTGTTAAATACATAATATAAATAATTGTAATTTTTTCTAGATTCCTGATTTTAGATTCATTCTTTATGATATTATTTTTAATTTAAATTATATGTTTCTGTGTATGTCCATGTTTGTATTGACATGTATCTGCAGATTCACATGGAGGCTAGAAGAAGGTTCTGGAGTTATTGAGTTATGAACTCTCTGAAACCGGTGTTGGGAACAAAGCATGGGTCATCTGCAAGAGCAGCCAATGCTTTTAACCCATGAGCCATCTCTCCAGCCTCCAGGTGCTCATTACTTAATATAGTTAAAACCTAGTCCAGGTTATAGAATTAAAATTAACTATTTTAAATTTTTGTCAAATTAGAAATCATCAGCCACAGAATAAAGTATGCCAGAAACTCATCTGCTAATTTCACATTTTCAAACTAGCTGTGCAATGAAATCATATGATTCACATAACACACTGTGAATATAGTGGTTTTACAGTACTAGTTGGCCAGCACCTTGAAATCATTTGTCAACATGATGTGACATGTCACACACACAGTATCTTGGAGGTTGGTCCTTTATCAATGTAAGCTCTTTAAATGAAAGCATATATTAGCTCTGTGTAGTATATTTTTCAAGTATTCTACAAAATTCAATTATTTCATTTAATAGAGGCAAAGAAATAAGGATATTGCCACTAATTACAATTATCAAATCTTTCTCTAGTTGATCTTAAGAGCATAGTAGATTCTGAAATAATAGAACAAAAATAAATACAATAAATTAAAAAGGATATCACAAAATAATTCATATTATAAATAAAGGAACATAAAAGTGATATGAGAGCATTCACTTTTGCTCATGGAGATTTAATATCTTAGGAAAATTTTGTCTCCACTCCAAACACTAAGTTAGTGGTTACAGCTGGTGGTTAGGGGATAGAACATATTATTTGATCTCTATCATATGTAAAATGGTATAACATCAATTATTAGTAGACCATGACATGCTAAGGCTCAAGCATATAAGAAACTACTACTACATAGGGTAGCTTCTACATAGAAATACATAACTAAAAAGTCCACAGAAGTTATAATCAAATCAGAAAACATTACTTGCTAGACATTGTGGTATAACTAAATTACAATCTCATTACAAAAAAGACTGGAATACAAGGATCGAAACAGCACAAGTATGTATTAGAAAACAAACCCAAAAACCCGCCCCTCTAGTTAGAAATCATTATTTTGGTTAGTATTGATTTTCAGCTAGATATGGAGGAGGCAGGTCTCTGGGTGTTGCTGTGAAGGTCTGCAGAGATAATAGCTCACTTCCGGGATTTTTTTAATTGTACTAATAACATAAAGAGCTATAAGAAGATCTTAACTGTAGATGAGATTGTTTCATGAATGGTTGAAATCTTTGACCATATAAGATGAAGAAAGCAAGCTGACCAAGTTCTCATGCATTTACTGCTCTCTTCTAGCTATACATATAATGTAACTTCTTCAAGGTCCTGCAACTGTGATTTCTGCACCATTATATACTATAACTTTTTGGTTTGTCACAGTATTTTATCAGAATAACAGGAAAGGAAACTAAGTAAATGAATAAAAGAAGAAATTAATTGGGTAGAGATGAGATTTTTAAAAAAGAATTGAAAAGGCATAAAAAATGAAAATAAAAAATATGCACACTTAGAAACACAAACAAAAGAATCTTTGTACACATGACTAACAATTTCCTCTACCATGCTAAAAATAAGCCACACATAAGGAATAAACTCTTACATTACATAACATATAAAATCCAAATGTATTTATCCTTAATATACTCAGTCCAATTTTGAGACAAAAATAGGTTAAATATTGAAGAATGTAAAAGGATATTCGATGCAAAGTTTAAAAAACAAGGAGGACAGCAGGTGATGCTCAAAGGGTGAGCAGTTATCTACAAATGCATAACTCTGATTGCAGTCTTGACAACACAGAAGTGGAAGAGTATGACAGTTGTTTCAATGTAAGACAAATCTCAGAATCAGGAATATAACTAAATTAAAAGGATCAAGTCAACAAGAAGGGACAGTATGTCTTACAACTCCATTACATAACTACAAAGTTTTGAGATACATGGAACACAACAAGGAGAATTAAAAGCAGGAAAGTAAAGATGCATAAGACTCAATGTATAGTTGTTGTTTAAAATAAATGACTCCTAGTGCCTAGGAGACAAGAAGATACAAGAATCCAGACAGATTTACAAAAGCAGATTGATGTTATTAAACTACTGATTTGATCCAAAATGTTGATTCTTCCCTGTTGTAAGTAGGGAAGGTGTGGTTGTTTTCCTGGCACCCAGCTCCCAGCCCCCAGCCACTGGCCCACTCAGCTGCTGGTTGCTTGTTTATGCCCGAAATAACCACATGAGAACTGTATTCATTTAAACTCTGTCTGGCCCATTATCTCTAGCCTTTTATTGGCTAGCTGTCATATCTAAAACTAACCCATTATAAAAGTCTGTGTGTCACCACGAGGTGGTGATCTTACCAGGGATCATTTGGCATCTCTGACCCTGGAGGCTTCATGGCGGGGCTCTCACACTTCCTTTCTTCCCAGAAGTTCTGTTCTGTCTACTCTGCCCACCTGAGGGCTGACCTATCTTACAAGCCAGGCAGAGTCTTTATTTAACCAATCAAAGCACAGAAATACAGATGAACCCTCCTACTCCATTTCCCCTTTTTCTGTTTAAACAAAAAAGAAAGGCTTT
>JAQHUG010000320.1:2199156-2221502 GCA_028555095.1 Dicrostonyx torquatus
AAGAAAATAATTAAAGGCAGCCAGAGATGAGGTATCACGTAGAGAAACAAAGATAAAATTTCTTTGTAAGAATGTCAAGCTTTTTGCCAGAGATTATTATGTAAATCAGAAGACAATATTTTTAATATCTTACATTGAGAGAACGAATGAAAAGTAAGTTGGAGGAAATTTGCCTACCAAAATCCTATGTGCATTTCAAATAAGTTTGACATATGTGTTTCAGATGGAAAAAAGTGGACCAACTTCACCTTCAGCACTGGTGTTATGTAAGATGCTAAAAGAAGCTTCTCCGCATAAGCTTTTATTTATACAAAGAAATGCAGGTGTGCTTCAAGTGATATGACTAAAGTTGAATGCAACATTACTTGTACTCATTTAACTCCAAAAAGTAATTGTATAAAATAAAGAGGATCAATAAGTATTAAACATATACACTGTGCAAAAGATAAAATGTACTGCATTAACACAGCCAACAAACGAATGGAGGAAACTGAAGTCAACTGTCAATCAGACTTTCCACATGTAAAATTTATGCAATATTATTTAAAGAAAGATTGTGGTTTTCTGAATATTTATGATGCAATCCCTATACTGTGGTATATAAAATTTAAACTCAGAAATAAATCAAAATAAAAATAGGAGTACAAAAACCAACAGTTTGAAGCACTGAAGGACAGTGAGTAGATATACTCCTCCCAACTATTTTTCTAAAACAACATCTTCTCTTCCGCTTCTTCCTCCTCCTTCTCCAAAGCTCATATAGCGTAGTGGAAGAATACAGCAAAGCAGAAATCAATAGAT
This sequence comes from Dicrostonyx torquatus, assembly GCA_028555095.1. Lineage (NCBI taxonomy): Eukaryota > Metazoa > Chordata > Mammalia > Rodentia > Cricetidae > Dicrostonyx > Dicrostonyx torquatus. Next base: position 2,199,958 of record JAQHUG010000320.1, read on the forward strand.
ATACACATGCCTGTAGTATCTAGAAAACAATACAGAAAAGGCATCCTGACATGACAGAAGATTTTTATTTACTGTACTGCTCCAGACCAGCACCAGAGAAGAGCTGTGATCTAGACTGGAGTGATGGTTTAGTTGTTAACAGCACATGTTGCTCTTGCAGAGGATGCAAGTTCAGTTCAAAAATCCCACATCAGAACCCTTAGAACCATCTGTCAATTCCAGCTCCAAGGGATCTAATGCCCATTTCTTGTATTTGTGGAAATTACACTTAGGTACACATACATATACACAAGCATGCATACCTTAATAAGATTAGAAATAAAAATAAAGTGTTATGTCCTTCAAGTAAAAGTTGAGTGCGTTCTGAAGATTTTCCACATTATAAGATTTTAATTTGTACTTTGGTAGTACCAGAGAAAAGTAGTTAGGAAATCAGTTGCTGCTGGGTACTGCTGCTCAGCCAGGAGTATTAATAGAGACCATGTGAGAATTCTAGAAATCACTCAGATATGACAGTAACATATAATATATGATGAAATGAAGACACAAGTAGAAAATTTAAAGCTAGAAAATATGATAGCCTCAATAGAAATCTTAGTAGATAGAAAAGTAAAATGAAACAGCAGAAAGAAGAATCAGTGTCTTAGAAGATAAGAGTTTAACAAATACGAATGAAAAATAAAAATAGGTTCAAAAAGAGACAGACACCTTGGAGACAATAAGAAAGAAAACATAAATGTCTTAAGGCTAAGCATGGCAACCCAGTACAAGTAGTAGGGTCCCAACAGTCTGTAAAAGAGTCAGAGACAGCCCCTGTACCCACCATTAGGAGTCCCACAAGAGGACCAAAAACTCAACTGTAACATGCATGCAGAGTGCCTCGGTCAATCCTGTGGAGTCTCCCTGGTTGTTGGTTCAGTCTCTGAGAACCATTATGAGCCCAGATTAGTTGATTCTATGAGTTTTCCCCATGGGGAGGTGCTTAGTCTTACTGCAACTTCATATGACATGGTTTGTTGATATCCACAGGTGACCTACCCTTTCCTAAACAGAAAGAGAGGAGGAATGGATTGGATGTGGGAATGGGATGGGGGAGGGTTGTAGTGAGGGACTGGGAGAAAAGGGGGTAAGGGAAACTGTGATTGGGATGTAAAATAAATTTATTTTTGAAAATTTTATAAATTAAAAAAATATGTAGGTGTCACATCAAAATAAAAGAAGATAAGGAGACTTTGAACCTAAAAATATTTTGAAAGCAAATTTCTTTAATTTTCAGAAACATGCTTAACACAAAATTGAAGAAAGTGATTGAATCCCAAACCAGTTAAATGGAAAAATTTGCTGTTTCATTTACCTTAAAATGTGTTTTGCTGAAAATGCTACCAGAAAAGATATGAGGATAGATAATTGATCTTGAACTATACAAAAACTATAAGTGATTTAAATAAAAGCTTTTGTGGGGCTAGAGATATGGCTCAGCGGGTTAAATTTGTAATGCTCTTCAGAAGACTCAAGGTCATTTCTCAGCACTGGCATCAGAGAGTTCATAACCCCCTTCTATAACCCCAACTCTAGAGGATGTGACAAAATATCTGGCTATGGTGGATCTGCATGCATGTACACACACACACACTTGGAAACAAAATAAATATTAGCAATAAAATCATATGTAATAAAACTTTTGTTCCTAGCCATAATTCTATAAATCTAGAAAGCTATAAAAGTAAGACTGATGTTCAAATATTTAAAAATTGTAATCCAATAAAACAAAATAAAATCCACTTGAAGTAACCTTTAAGAAAACACTTACATATATTCCAAAGACCACAATATTGATAGCGACGAGGACACAGTATCTATGTTAAGTCCTACAGTATATGAGGTAGCACTCCAAAGTTTATAACATTAAATGTATACATTTGAAAAGAGGGAGTAAAATGGATCTGCATCATTACTTCCAAATCTTATGGGAAAAATAAAGAAAACAAGCATAAGAAAAGAATTTATTAAGAAAATAAGAAATAAAGTTAAATTAAGACACTGAAACCAAAAACTAGAGAGGTATTTCTCTTAAAATACTGTTAAGATTGACAAACAGAATAAGTGATGATTAAAAAATGAGATAATATATAAAAAGTACATTAAAATTATGTGGTATGCACTACTATTGACCACAAAATCAAAAGATAATGGCATGTCATTATGTTACATGTCACAAGTAAATGAATGTTGCAAGCATGTTTGATAACACAGATAAATAGAACATCTTTTCTAACAATAATTCTCAACCAGCTGTGTCGATATGAAACAGAAGGTCAAACAGCACTATAACCATTGTGTCTCAAAGCATAAAAATTATTTTAAAAGTAAAGCATTCAGATGGTTTAACATAGTCTATGATTTGTGTTAACTTGACTAAAACTGATTAAACATTTTAGGATGATATATAATGTTGATATATACTTTTTATCACCCTCTATGGAGATTTTTTTATCTGACCTATGAATTTTAATACATAGCTTTTCAAAAACTTTGAACTATATTTTTAAAGTATCAATAGGAAAATTTTGTTTTGTTGAATATATTGATTCTAGAGAGGGAATACAATATATCAGAGCTGAGTTAGGAGTTACTACAAAAGAATTATTCCTGAAGAGTTATCTATTTAAGTAAAATAACATAAGCAAAAGAAACAGAGCAAGTAAGAGCTCCCCATATTCATAGATAATAATCCAACAGTAATGACTTTAAGGGTGCTGTAAAACCTAGAATTGGTAAAGTGCCCTGGCAGCAACCACAGCACCTAAGCTGTCAGCAGCTCTCATTGCTTAGCAAAAGCCTCAGATGCAAAAAGCATCTGTGTATACAGGCGTTTTAATCTGAAAAAGAATGATGCAAAAAGAACATAAATGGGAGATACTACTGGGGTAAGTGCAGTTATATTACTTACAAATACATGTAAGAATCCATAATTTTTAGCAGATAATTAAGTTTGGAAGCAACTGAACTGGTTTTATTCCATATATTATAAGGTTAAATAGAAAAGTCTCTCAAAATCATATTGTAAGCAGACAGACAATCAGGATAAAAAGTATCCTCAAACTACTTGGCTGTGAATCTTTCATGGTCAAAGGTGACTATAAAAGGACACAAGAAGAAAACTAAGCAGGATTCTGAGGCAATTTTCCTTTAGCTGTCAAGTGTCCAACCAGAAAGATCTCAGAGCTTTGGCTTTTCTGGCCTTGAGCATGCAAATGAAAGATCCCTGTCTTTCATTTGAATAAGAATTGCCCTCATGGACTCCTTTCTTTAACTTTTTTTTTCTCCAGAACATTATTTGAACAGGAGAAGGTCTGGGGGTGGGCTTTGAGGTTTCAAAAGTTCATGTATAGCCTTGTGTCCCTCTCCCCAATCTCTCCCTCTCTATCTCTCTCCTTGTTGAACAGTATGTACACCTCAGCTACTTCTGCAGCAGCATGCCTGCTAATGTGATGCTCCCCACTATGATGATAATGAACTAAGTCTCTGAACTGTAAGCAAGGCTCACTTAAAATGTTTCCTCTTATAAGAGTTGCCTTGGTTATGGTGTCTCTTCACAGCTAGTGACTAAAACAAACCCCTATCACTTTTCCAATTCAGAACTCCATCAGAAGCAAATCTACCCTGTGCACAAATTTGGCCCTCCATCTGGTGCCCTTCATGTAAAGATGGAATAAAATTGCTTGTTTCTTTTGAGCTGAAATACTCCTTTTTAAAAGGAGGCAGGAGGCTCCTAGGACTCAGTCAGCTTATGAAACTTCCAGAAAAAATTAGGTTCAGAAACTTTTGAGATTCAGTAAGTCCCCTCCCTGTCCACCTCACAGACACTGATGAGAGAGGTGGGATACTTGCCAGTGGAGCTGTATAAATTGGAAAGGAAACTCCAGGGATTAAACTCTCTTGAATCACCACACATAAAGGTATTGGTCTTGAACTGATGCAGCTGCCTTCGAGTTGCCCATGCTCCACAGCCCTTCTGCTATGCTTTTATAAACATCTCACACAATCTTGTGAGTTAATGAATCTAGACTTGATTAGGATCATATTTCTTTGGTCTGTCCTCTGTGCCCTTTGTGGAGTGGGTAGACATTCGTTCCCATTTACAGGGGGACATGACAGAAAACTAGAAATAAACCTGGCATGTCAGAAAATCACGAAGGCATGATTTAAATCAAAGCAGGGCCCTGAGCAAGGATGAGAAACTTTTCTCAGAAGTTATTCATGATCATGAGCTAAATTTCACCTGAGCATAAAATCTTGGCATGCATAGCACTGTTCTATAAAGAGTCTTTGAAATGGTAAAAGAGAAGTGGCTCATTAGTGTCTTCATATCTTTCAGAGAAAGAAACCAGTCTTCTCTGGAGAAGCCCTCTTCAACCCAGAAAGGAAATTTTTTTCCATAGACTAGTTTTAAGATCTATGACTCTGTCATTCAAGAAAGCACAATAAAACACAAGAGAAGAATAATCACCAACCCGACAAGCAGAGAAGACAGCCAAATCACACACATATAGCTGACCATATTATAATTGTCATGGTGAAGAATGACATGATTTATTAAGGGCATTAATGTGAAAAAATCCATGCTCTTGGCCCAGTATATCTATGGATTTTACATCCAATTATACATCACAGATAATTTTAAATACTAAGACTGTACTGAATATGTGTGGACATTGTCTTTGTCACTATAATCTACATAATACAGTAGCATCACTATTTATATAGCTTTTGTGTTTTGTTAGCTAGTATAAGTAACCAGGAGAGAGAAATTTAGTGAATTGCAAATTCCCTGGAATCTATGAAACTGTGACCTGGTCATAAGGGATAAGTAGCCTGAACTGGCCATAGTTTATGACCAGGAAAGGATCCAAACAACAGAACTATAATATCAACCTAACTGCAAGACCTTCGACTGACAATCTGTTCTGACTGTAAGATGTGCTGAGGAGGTCCAGAACTTGTGGCAGTAGATAGCTAATGTCTGGTCCAACTTGAAGTCCATACTGCCTGTATTTCCAGACACAAGAGGCAGACAGCTTAGAGACCCAGGATAGAACCACACATTACTGGAAAAAAAGGGTCAATGAAATGATTGCTAATGATATTCTGCTATACTAATTAGATTGGTTTGTCTATGAGTACAGCAGATTGTTATCAGAGCAATTGTCATCAGAGGGGCATCACCCAGCAAATGCAGAGACCCACAGTCAAACATTAGAAAGAGACGGGAACTGAACAGAAGAGGGGAAGAAATGATTGTAGGATCAGAGGGGTTGAGGACATCATGAGAACAGGTCCCACAGATTCAACTAAGGAGGGGATCATACGGCCTCACATAGACAAACATGGACTAGGTGTTCTGTTGAACTTGATCTTCTGCATATACCTTATAGAGGTGTTGCTTGATGTTCTTGTGGGATTCCTAACAGTGAGAGGTGGAGGTGTCTCTGACTCTTTTGCCTGTGCTTGGAATCCTTTTTTTTCCCCACATAGTTGCCTCATCCAGTCTTGATATCAAGGTTTGTGCCTAGTCTTACTGTAATTGTCTACACCATGTTTGGTTGATATCCTTGGGAGGTCTGCACTTTTTTTTGTTGTTGTTGTTTGGAAGGAAAATGGAAGAAGAGTGAATTTGGGGAAGATGAAGAGGTAGGAGGGCTATAGTATAATGCATGAAAGAAAGAAAAATATACAGACAGATGTGTATAATTAGTATGTAAACAGTGCTCCATGTTTATACAAGGAACTTAAATATCCTCTTCAGCATCCTCAGGGTTATGTTATCTGCTGTAGGCATTCGGTACTAAACACTGAGGAATGACTAGGTAAAGACCAAAAAGCCAAAGAATAAAAAACTAAAAGTAGGTAAATTTTACAATGGTCTGGGAGAATATAAATGAGTGACACATAGGTAAAAATTAAGAAGCATCTTAGTCTGACAGAAAAAAAGAAGCATAAATAGGTAGAGAGAAAATAGAGTAAATTATATGAAAATCTGATTGAGAATTATCTCACCTTCTCATGTGGCTGAAACATCAGACATTTGCTTCTCACAGTTCTGGTTGCTGGATGCCCCAATAAAAGTGACAACAAATTAGGTTTGTGAAGAGAACTCTCCTTTGGCTTTCAGATGTTCTTACATGGCAGGTAGAGAAGCAAAGTCAGAAACACAGGAGTGAGGGACAGACGGAATAATGTGTCTCTCTGGTATCTATAGAGCGAAAAGTTTTAAAAACTAGCAAAGTAGACAGATAACCTCAAAAGTACAAAAATTGCAGTGTTTTCTTCTTAACGCAAATTATCAGAATCAGATAACCAAGAATGCTGTTGTTAATATATCAAGAAAATTCTCTTGTTAGTCTAGAATTGTTTATCTGTCAAGAGACTCTTTTGTTAATGACAGTAATATAAGTACCTTTCCAGAGAAGCAAACACACTGATCTACCAACCAGTGTTTTCTACTGAAATCCTAAGGATGTGTTTCAGGTGGAAGACATGCAATCCCTGGTGAGTTTCTGGAGAAGCCAAAGTGAATGATAGACAAAGCAGGAAATATATGAATCACAGTGAACAAGCTTACTTGTACCAAACAAAAATGATACTTGCTTTAATATATGCAAATCTAAAGCAACCAAAATGAAATCAGTTACATGGATGTCACACTTCAGAGTTGATGGTATCTACAGACCTTAAATATGTGAAAGCAAAAGAAGAGGCAAAAAAAAAAATACTGATGCTATCTGAACAATAAAAAGACTGATTTAAGATCCAAAACTATAAGTTAACAAAATAGTAGAAATAGGTGATAAAATCTCCAAACTAATGAGAAAGAAAAAGACAAAAGATTCAATGAAGTAGGATAGTGTTAAAGTGGTCAAGGCAGATCAAAGGCCATAGGGAGGAAGCTGTTATTGTTGTTTTACTCAAAAGACATATCCAACTGTCTTCTGAATCTTTATTTTTAGGCCCACAATCCAGCACTGCTCTCTGTTTGATCATAGAAGCTTTCTTTAGAAAAAATATCTATTTTATTCCTCTATGTCAAAAGCTAGTGGTTCCAACTGATTTCTGTGTTTCAAACCCAAGGTCTGCTGTTGGAAGCTACTTGTTGATTTCCTAGTCACCCAAACTCCCGAAATAATCACACAGAAGTCTGTATTAATTGCGATACGGTTTGGCCAATATCTTGTGTATTTCTAGTTATATCTTTTATTTTAATTGACTTTATTGAGCTACATATTTTTCTCTGCTCCCCTTCCTTCCTCTCCTCTCCCTTTGAACCCTCTCCCATGGTCTCTAATGATCCTGATTTACTCAGGAGATCTTGTCTTTTTCTACTTCCCATGTAGATTAGATCCTTGTATGTCTCTTTTCGGGTCCTCATTGTTGTCTAGGTTCTCTGGGATTGTGATTTTTAGGCTGGATTACTTTGCTTTATGTTTAAAAACCACTTATGAATGAGTACATGTGATAACTACTGTATTTCTGGGTCTGGGTTACCTCACTCAACATGATATTTTCTAGCTCCATCCATTTGCCTGCAACTTTCAAAAGGTCACTATTTTTTTCTTCTGTGTAGTATTTTGTTGTGTAAATGTAAATTGTGTACCACATTTTCCTTATCTATTCTTTGGTCGAGGGGCATTTAGGTTGTTTCCAGGTTCTGGCTATGACAAACAATGCTGCTATGAACATAGTTGGGCTCATATCCATGTGGTATGATTGAGCATCTTTTGGATATATACCCCAAAATGGTATTGCTGGGTCTTGAGGAGGGTCGTTTTCTAATTTTCTGAGAAATCACCATACTGATATCCAAAGGGGCTGTACCAGCTTGCATTCCCATCAGCAATGCAGAAGTGTTCCCTTTACCCTACATCTTCTCCAGCATAAGATGTCATCAGTGTTTTTGATCTTGGCCGTTCTTATACGTGTAAGATGGAATCTCAAAGTTGTTTTAATTTATATTTCTCTAATGACTAAGGATATCTTAAATACACCCATCTTTATTAATCTGTGCATCTCCATGAGGATGTGGCCTACTGTCAAGGTTCTTCTGTCTATCTCCTCCAGTAGTGGCTACATGACGTCTCACTGACTCCACCTTCTTTCTCCCAGCATTCAGTTTAGTTTTTCCACATAGCTCTACTCTGCCCTATCACAGGCCAAAACAGCTTCTTTATTCTTTAACCAATAAAAGCAATATATATACACACACACACACACACACACACACACACACACAGAGAGAGAGAGAGAGAGAGAGAGAGAGAGAGAGAGAGAGAGAGAGAGAGGACTTTCCACATCATTTCTAAAAAGGAAGGTTTCAACTTTAAGATAGTAAAATTACATATAACAAAACAGGTATTAAGCAAGAATTGTGGCCAATCTCATATAGGTAACTGGCAGAATGAATTTCTATACGGTTGAGCACTGAAGCACTCATTTTCCATCTGGATGAAGGTTCATGGGTCTTTAATTAGCTAGTGGGCATTTCCCCTCTATATGCTCTGGATATCTTTATTTTCCTTCCTGTCTTAGCCCTTCCATTTCCATCCAGAGAAAGTGGTTTGCTTCTAATGATTCCTAAAATCAATCTGTGCCTCTTCTAGTATTCCCAAGCCACCCCTCCAACTCAGTGTGTATAACTTTGAACATGTCCACAAAATGCTTTTTGCCATATAAAGGCACCATGTTCAGAAATTCTACATTGGGATGTAGGTGTTTAGAGGGTTTTCTATACTATTTCATTTATTGTTAATTTTATTAACTTCAGTACACATTTCTCTAAATGTCTGTTGCCTATACACAGAATTAACCTGCCACATATAACCATTTCATTTCCCTTCTAGTAAACCATGAGGTTACCCTAAAAAAATTGCAGGAAGGGTCCGTGGGAATAACTTAGGTAGTGAGACATTTGGACTGCTCCCTTCCCATCCTCCTAGTCTGTTAACCACTCACTCAGAGAATGAATACTTGTGTTTTATGATGCTTAAATGGAAGATTTATGTCATTTCTCTGTTTTACTTCTGCCTTATTTCAGACAACCTATTTTGGTATGTTTTTGTTTTCACTGAAATACAAGCAAAATTGAAATTGACAGCATAATTGCAAACTCAAAAGGAAAAACTGGTGATGAGGGAGGTTTGTCACTTGTACGAAAAGCTCAGAAAATAAATTCACTGGCAAATTGAGAGCCCTTTTTTGCTAACTGGACTTGATAATGTTTGCTTTAGTGACATTTGATAGCTTGTATTTATTTATTTGCTTTATTTTCCGTCTGATTTGTCTGAAAGGTAAGTCAATGATTGCCAAGGCCAATGTGGTTCTGACCATACTGAAACATTAAGTAATTGAAATTTGAAGATGACCTTTATCATGAAGCTTTGTTCAGGAGTAAAAGCCAAGAGGGACAATGCTGGTTGATTTGAGAGCTTAACTGTCATCAGTCCTTGACCTTGGAAATTGTGTTTTCTGGGCCTTAGTGTGTATATGCTGTTACTTCAGTGCTTCCAAGGAATACTTTTGAGTATTCAGAGTGAAATAGCATACTACAGTTATTCTCTAGGTCTTTCTTTGTAGTAATTAGGAGGTGCGGGCTGTGTTCCCGGCACCTGATAGGAACGCGGGCCTTTTGTTCCCAGTGCCTGGCTCCTGGCCCACACAGCTATCTTATGCCCAAAATAACCACACAAAAATTATATTAATTTAAATACTGCCTGGCCCATTATCTCTAGCCTCTTAATAGCTAACTCTTACATCTTATTCCACCCCATTTTAATAGTCTGTGTGTCACCACGTGTTGTGGATTACCAGCATGAGTCTAATCAATGTCCATCTTGGGCTGGAGTATCATGGCATCTGGCACACTTCCTTCTCTCCAGCCTTCCCTTCTGTCTACTCTGCCCACCTAATGGCTGTGTCCTCTCCTATAGGCCAGGCAGTACTTTATTCAATAAATGAGAGTAACCCAAATACAGATGATCCCTCTTACACCATTCCTCCTATTCAATTCATTGAGGACTCACAACTCTTATAAGATAGTAAATATACTTGACTAAATATGAAAAATATTATCAGGTGGATATGGATCAGTCAGTATACAGTTTATGACATGAGCAGGTGTACCCAAATTTAGTTACCCGGAAACCATGTAGAAAGCTGGGTGTAGGGCCTGGAGGGGTCATTTAGAAGTTACTGCTTGCTCACAGGATACTAGGTGGGTTCTTAACAACTATGTCAGGCAGCTCACGGTCACCTATTAATCTAACTCGAGGGGCATCCAATACCTCTGGCCTTCCTAGCTTCCCCCTTATACTGTAAACTCATAAAATTATGTGAAAATAACGAAAAAGCAAAAACTAAAAGTTACTGAAGTTAGGCAACATCATTAAGATGCAGGTGGAGTCAAAACTAGATGGTTTGACTCAAAAAAGCAGTAAAGTCTATGCTTATGCCTGTTCTGCTCTATTTTGTTGGCTATCTCATTTTGAAATAACCGAATACTGCTATAGCATGCAAGATAATAGTTTACTCTTATGTGATTTCTTGACTATAGAGCATATGATGATAATTCCTTCTATTTCAGATCAGGTTTCTTGGTAATGATCCAGGTGTAGGTGGTTCTATTTAGAGGTGGATGAACACCTGGCTCTCTTTCTCACTGGATCTTTTGCTAAATTTCCTTTTATGCTACATTTCACAATTATTTCATTTTTGGTGAGAGAGGATTGACCCATGGGCCTTTCCTACTTTCTATAGCTTATTAGTAAGTTGTCAGTAACTGGGTCATCCGGCAGCATCTTTTCACCTTCAGATTTCCTATATGACTCTGTGGCTGTTTGTCTAAGAAAATGTGCATCTTTTGCATGCCAACATTTGTCTTTTGCATGAATTAGAAGAGTGGGTGATGGAAATGTTGAACATTACATTTTAAATAAATTTAAATTAAAAGTTAAAACAAATTCTAGTCTTTGAAATATGATGATCATTGTTTGCCCCAGCCAAAGCAATAGCTTAATGTATTCCATCAAGTGGACCCTTGGAATTTTATCTCCTAATGCTTTTCTCTAGTGAATGATAATAATGTGGCCTCCCCCATTCCTACTGTCCTATAGCCAAAGTGAGAGCAAAATCAGCACAAGTACATACATATCCTCTAGTTGATGGTAGAGAGTATTCGCTTGAAAGATATTTCTAAGAGCATTGACATTTTTATTGAGAATTCCAAGAAGTCAAGGTTTTCTGGGTAACAATTGTATTATGTTCAATACTGAGGTCTGGGAACCAAATTTGTAACCCCTGGAAAAGCAGTAAGCACTCCTAACTGATGAACTAAGGCCCTCAATTCTTTTCTACACAAAACATAAAATGAATAGGATTCTAGTATTATTAAAAGATCAGTCTGTTTTACCTTGTTTTCTAATGAAAGACAGAGCGAGGGTGTGGTACAGAGTGTTTGGGGGGAGTAAAGGGAGGGGAAATTGTAACCAGAATATATTATATGAAAAAAATCTATTCATAATAAAAATGGTTTTTGCATGTATGCGTGTGTTTGCATGTGTATATGTGTACATGCATATGTGATCCTGAGGACAGAAGAAAAGGTAGGATTCCTACAAGCTAGAATTACAGGGAGTTGTAAGTCATGTAGGTGCACATATCTAAAAACTTGTGTCCTTTGCAAGAGCAGCGAGTGATCTCAATCAATGAGCCATCTCTACAATCTCCTCAAAAAGTAAAAATTTATTCATTATATTTTTTTATTCACTATCTTCATATATCTTTATTGTTGTTCTCTTTTATCCCTAGGAGATAGGCAGGTTCTTTGGGAAAAGTCATCCACAAGGCCCTTAGAGAATTTGCTACATCGTTGTTTATCAAACTCAATGCACCTGTAACATACATAAGACATGTTAGCATTTACATAATAGCAAATGTTGAAGATTTTATAGAGGAATGTTTCATTAGAAATAAATTTATTGTGAATTTCATAGAGAAAAGTTGTTTCTTTATATTGTCTTCACTTGGACCTTTAAAGTCTTATCTTTTATATCTTTATATCATCTTGGTTTGGTGTTTATCTTGGTGGTTAGCATATTGTGCAGTTGTGAAAGAGTTTCGCTCCTAATTTTCCACTTTTTATAAACCAATGGCTTCTTCAAGTGCCTCTGATCATCCACGATATGGAATCACATTTGGGAGCAGTGTTGACAACCAAATTTGTAGGACACTTCAACCTAATGCCCAATGGTCCATCTTTCCAGCAATCAGAGTTTTGTATATGCACAGTTCACCAGTCAAGCCATCCTCCAAAGCTACTTCTTGTGCCTGCCTTGGCTTTCTGTGTATGAAAACAAGGAAATATCCACTCATTGGATAGCTATTCTTAACTTTCACTTAAATACTTAGAAGTCTTTAAAATGACCTTTCAACATGTGGCCAGGCCTTTATTAAGGGACTCACAGGTATCATTACAAAATGAAAGTAGATAGATGCCAGTTGCCAGTTACAGCAGGTGTGGATTCTCTGTGTAGAGATCATATGCTACTCCTACACTGTGCTAAGACAGATACACAGTAGTATGAGTGGTTACTAAGACATTAGAATTTTCCATTACTTATAACACCTATGTTACTTTCTCATGCATCTCTATCCTCTAACATAAGTAGTTATGGGGACAGAAAGAATTCCAGTGAAGTATGGCTTTAGCACCATTCAACAATTGTGCATTATCGCTTCTCCATACAACTGAAGAGAAGTGCCATTCATTCCAGTCACCAGGCAGGACTCTCAGTGACAGACAGTCTGAGTCTTTCCTGAGGAAATCTCTTGTAGCAGTGAGAGCTGCTGAGCAGTCCAGCGACACAGCGTGGATGATTTCAGAGAGGTCAATGGTCTCCAAGAATTTCTGATTACTACTACGTTTATTTTAAATAAAGTCACCAAAAATTTGTAGGGCTGTTGTCTTCATGTCAAGAATACAATGTCTCTTTCCCTAGAGGTTCTTTTTGACATGCATAATCCAGTTTCTAGACTTGGACATATTTCCTTTTCAAATACCAAAACAGAAAATATTCACCTTGGTCTCTTTCTTTCTCCTTCTCCTAATTCCTGAACACTTTCTTCCTCTCTCTCTGCTGAAGATCCATTCAGAATGTGTGACTGATGACTGTTGACAGAATACAGAAATGATAATGGAGACATGAAAGAAAAGAGCCCAGAGATAGACAATGCTGAGTATGAACTCCCTCTTGAAGTATGCCAGGAGAAACCTGTGGATATGGGTGCTATAAACAGGATGTAATAAGCAGTTCAAGTAGAAAAAACAAGAGCCATTTTCAGCTCTATTTAACCACCAGAGGTGCACATATCATACCCCTTTGGGATTCAGGTCTTGGGTAGCACTTCCATTTAGTGTAGTAGTAAAGGCCCATATCTGTAGCCCCAGTAATGCTTGTACCATCTGACCATCTCTTATTGGTAACATCTGAGGTTGACACATGGAGAGAGGCTTTAATTTTAACCTCGGGAATCTAAATAAATAAATTTAATCCTATGCCCATAAGTGCCTACAAAACGTAATATAGCAGGACCTTCAAAAGGAGGGAGGATATTTCAAGCTGGTTCAGGTAAAATTATACAGAGATTCTAGGTGGGCTTCCAATGCTCTGCACCACAGCAAACAAAACTGTTGCTTCCATCAAGCTTCAGGGAAAGAAAATCTATGAAGCTGCCAGTGCACAAATCCTAATTCTATCACCAGGAATGCCACCGGAAGCAATTTCTACAAGATCTGATAGATGTAAATCCTTTCTTTCAAGTAGGAAGCAGAGATGATGTATGCTAGGCTCAGTGTTGTCATGGAGATTGATTGGGTTAATATACGGAATGCATGGACAGTAATACATTGCAGGCAGTCCGCACTCAGGGAAAGTGAGTTATAATTATGTTTTATATATATATATATATATATATATATACACACACACACACACACAAACTGTGTTATGTATCATAAAAGCGACCCATACTATTAACACAAATCAAAAAATGGCAATGTTCTCAGTGTTTGTGAGGAAGAGCTTGGAATGAATTCATAATAGTAAGAGGGTGTAAAGGGAAGAATTGGGTAACTGGGATGACAGCAATTCTCTAGTACAAAGTTCACTTCTCAAATCTGTGTACACCCTGTTTCATGTCTCTAGTGCACAGAACAATGCTTTGTGATTCAATGTATGAAAATACTGCTGGGATCAGACCAGTGAAGAAATGGTATGCTAAATACATCTCAAAATTTTATATTGCTTCTGATGTTTCTCCTGAGAACCAAAAGAGGTGAGCTCTTGGGAATATATCAGGAACAAATAGAATCTTTAGAGACATTTGTTGTTTCTAGAGGCAGATAGAAGATTTTTCTGTGGTGCATCATGTCAAGACTTTCCATTCCTCTCTTCTTGCTCAAAGCACTGTCTCAACACACAAAAGCACATGTGCTATTATGCCAAGGAACAGTAAAATGGGGGCTTTGCTGGGATTTCTTTTCTTAATTCTCTGATTCCAAATTCTGTTGGTTCCTCTTCCTACTACTTTTTCAAGCATAGGTTAGCTTGTTCCAAAAAAATTAAATACTTACCTGTAGCAAGTGCTATATATTGGGAATTGATAAGGTACAGTTTCTGCTCTATTTCGTCAGAGGAATTATATAGATAATAAAGTGTGCATGCGTGTGTGTGTGTGTGTGTGTGTGTGTGTGTATGTATGTATGTTTAGGTTAGGTTACCCAGGGGTCAACATTATGTAGAGCATTTCATTAATCAGGGACTGATGTGGGAACGTGGAACCTATTGTGAGTGGGGCCACTCCAGGCAAGTATTGCTGGGTTCTATTAAGAAAGGAGAGTGAGCAAGCCATGAGAAGCAAACCAGTAAGTAGCAACCCACCATTGCTTCTTCATCAGTTCCTGATTCCTGATTCCTGCCCTTTGTTAGTTTCTGTTTTCACATCTTTTGGTGATGAATTGAGAGTTAAATAAACTCTTTCCTCCCCAAATTGCTTTTTTTATTTATTATTTTTTTTAAAAAAATACCAATCCAAGTTCCCACTTCCTCCCCTCCTCCCATTCCCTCCACACACCCTCTCACTCCATCCCCATCTAATCCTCAGAGAGGGTAAGGCGCATGGTTTATGGAAGGTCCAAGGCCCTCCCTTTTATATCTAGGCTGAGCAAGGTATACATCCAAAGAGAATAGGATCCCCCCCAAAAAACAGTACATCCAGCAGGGATAAATCCTGGTGCCACTGTCAGTGGCTCCTCAGTCTGCCCCAGCCATACAACTATCAACCACATTCAGAAGAACTAGTTTGGTCCTATGCTTGTTCCTTCCCAATCCAGCTGGAGTTAGTGAGCTCCCATTAGCTCAGGCAGAATCTTTCAGTGGGTGTACCCATCGTGGTCTTGACCTTCTTTTTCAAATTATCATTCCTTCCACTCTTCAACTGGACTTTGGGAGCTCAGTCCAGTGCTCAGATGAGGGCCTCTGCCTCTGCCTCCATCAGTTGCTGGTTGAAGGATCTTTGGTGATATTTAAGATAATCATCAGTCTGACTACAGGACAAGTCAAGATCGGGCCCCCTTCTCCTATATTGTCCGGGGTCCTAGGTAAGATTGTCCTTTTGGATTCCTGAGAATTTCTCTAGAGCCAGGTTTCTGCTAACCCTATTATGGCTCCCTCAATCAAGATATCTCTCAATGGTTTATAACAGCAAAAGCAATCCTAATTAAAACACATAAAATTTAGAAATGCCTCAAAAATAGTATTTATTCAAAATTCCCTGAAGTGTGTTTCTATTTGGTTTCTTGTATTAAAATAATATTTAATCATTTTAATACAGTGTAGCCATTAACTGTCAAAACACTCATTCTTCTTCTTCTCATGATACCAACCTACTCAAACACTATTAGTTCCTATTCTTTTATGGGTAGATTTGACACCAAAGTTGATGCAGATGAAACCCCCGGAAAGATAATTTGGTTGGCCTGCTTTGCTTTTCTTTCTACCACGAAATCCATAAACACTGGATTATCAAGAATTCCAGGTGACAATACAGGTAACAAGCCTGTATTAGTGTGAGACACAGATGTCTAGTGTACAATATTTTTTGATAATTTATTTTCAAGAGCACTTATTTATTTCTTAGGGGAAATGAAGATCATCTTTGAGTAAATTGTACTCTTGTCACATAGGAGAAATTATTCTGAACATTATATAGTATTTTGAGGGTATTTGACTATTTTGATAATATTGACCTGACTTTGGTATTTATGATATTAGAATATTTTAAAGTCAATAACTAAAAGAGGGAAGACTCAGAACATTATTGGGAGTTTCCAATATATGCACTGGTCTGTATGAAGTAAAATAAAAAATAGCAGTATCTACAATCAATTGAGTAACTTATAGACTTGAAGTATTGATTGGAATCCTGACATGTAAAATTGTTTTGTAAGTATAGGCTAAAGTAAAGAACCCTGCTCTACAGGAATGCACTGGGTCCGTAATACGTTTACCATGGTGAGGTAGTCAAGTCCTGATATAAAATGTCCTTTTGATCCCTTTAATCCTTAAATGTGAGAAATACTGTATTTTACTTAAAATAATAAAGCAGAGCCATTAGATTCTGCACCTTGGATGTAGTAAAAATGTCCGACTGTCTCTTTCCAAGCCTTCAATGTTGGTATAGGAGAGTTCTTCTGCATTTGGGTTGTTTTCATTGGTTAATAAACTGCCTTGGCCTTTTGATAGGGCAGAAAACAAGTAGGTGGAGTGGACAGCATGGAATGCTGGGAGAAGGGAAGTGTGGCAGATGCCATGATTTTCCGGTTCCAGATGGATGTAGGTTAGAATCTTCCCGTAAGCCATATTCCTGTGGTGATACATAGATTATTAGATATGGGTTAAAGCAAGATGTGAGAGTTAGCCAATAAGAGGCTAGAGATAATGGGCCAGGCAGTAATTTAATTAATACAATTTCCATGTGGTTATTTCAAATGTAAGCTAGCCTGGCGGCCAGAGTCAGAAAAGGTACCCAGCCTGCAATCATTGCAACACAGTGTTGCCACGGAAATGATGGTGATATAGAGGATATTGGTCACTGTACACTTTGCATCAATGGTTTGTATATTTATAATATAATTAAATCGTTTTCTCCCTTCTTTTTCTTCCCTTCAAGCCCTAGCAGAAATATGTCCTTGACCTTTTAAAAAATCATGGTCTCCCTTTTTTTCAATTATTGTTATTACACATATATACCTACACACACACACACACACACACAAACACACACACAGACACAGAGAGAGAGAGAGAGAGAGAGAGAGAGAAAGAGAGAGAGTGAGAAATCTTTTCAATTTGCATGATGAAATTTATTTCCTTGAAGACTTGTGTACTTTGTTATAGATATTATTACTAAGCTTGATCTTAGCCAAAGGGGAGGAGATGGAGAGGAAGAGTGCTGAAAAAGTGTGGGGGGAGCACATCATTTTGGTGTCCATGTAAAATTTGGTGCAAGGGAATGTCCCAAGAGTCCTAGTATACTTCAGTTTAGACTCTAGCAAAAGCAGATACTTAATCTGAGATTCTCGTCTGATATTGGTGCCAAGCTCAATTGTCATCAGAGAGGCTCTGTCCAGCAATTCATGGAAACAGATGCAGACCCATAGACAAACATTAGGCAAAGTTTGGGGAATTCTGCAGAATAGGGGGAGAAAAGATTGCAAAGCCAGAGGGGTCAAGGACACTATAAGAAAACTCACAGAATCAATTAGACTGGGTTTGTAGGTGCTCACAGAGATGGAACCAACAGTCGGGGAGCCTGTATAGAACTAACCTATGCACTCAGCATTATAAATTACAGTTATAAGTTATATTATAACTATAAGTAATAAGTATATAAGTAATGTAAATTACATTATAAGTTACAGTTATAAGTAATGTAAATTACATTATAAGTTACAGTTGTATAGCTTTGTTCTCTTGTAGGACTCCTAACAGTGGGGACATGGGCTGTCTCTGACTCTTTTGCTGGCTTTTGGGACCCTACTCCTCATAGTGGAATACCTTGCCCAGCCTTAATACATGGCAAGGTGTGTAGTTTTACTTCACCATGGTAAGCTATGTTTTGTTGATATTCATGAGAGACCTGACCTTTCCTAAACATAAATGGAGGAGGAATGAAATGAGTGATGTGAGCCAGGAAGTTCAGAAAAAGGGAGTGGGAGGTGAGGAAGGAAGGAAAACTGGGGCTTGAAATTGAAATAAATAAATAAAGTAAGCAAGTAATAACTAATGAATCAGGTATTCATCACAGTGTGTTAGCACTCAGGGCAAATTTCTATCATTTTTATTAAAGTAGCTCAGTAATCTGAATATGTTGATTCTCACTCATGCTAACATAAATAATCTGATGCATCATGAAAAAAATATTAGTGTTTGAAAATATTATTTCTACTCATTTAAGAATAACATTTCAATGAATACAGAATGATACTGGTATTTTGGAATTTAGACTGTCTCCTAACTAATTAATGGGTTTTCAGGGAATGAAAAAAGAAATTGTTCAGCTTTGCTGCCCCTGTGCCAGTCTTGAATTTTTGTTTCAATTCTGATTCCTTGTTTGATTCATGGTAGCTTCTGTAGCTGACTCAGGGAATGGCAGCAGGGACATTAATATCTTGTCTTGCACTGTGAAAACGATGCTGCAACCACACCAATTCTCATGAAGAATGTGTTTTAAATATGTATAGAAAGAGTTTCTCCTTGATGGATTGCAGAATGGCTCTTTCATTGAGAGAACAAGCCCATCCCAAAGCCTGACATTCCCCAACAGACAGCTCTTCAGAGCGCGGCTGCCAATATACTTCTACTCACAATAAATTGACTGCTGACCAAAACACTGCAAAGTAAAAAACTATAGTTGTGTCCTCATCTAAAATATGGTTGTTGAGATTCAGCTTTAAAAATTCCATTTCTTATTGCTGCCCAGTCCCAGCTAGTGCTTCATACCAAATTTGCCTTTACCTAAGGTAAGTGAAACAGGTGTTTTCCACATTAACACATACACATGCACACATACTGTTATTAGATTGGAATATCATAATAAAACTAATATATCAATACCTATTGCTGAATTGTATGAGGTTTGGAAGATATCTTTTCTGTTTTCTCATCCCAGTAGTAACAGGGAAAATGTGTCTTGTTTTCTTATACTCAGTGACTTTGATTTTTGGTATAAGGAAGACAAGATTAAAGAAACATCTGGATGAATTACTTAAATCCCCAGGTTCTGTTAATCGAATTATCTAGGTCTTAGAATTTTCCAAACATTTTCTTTAACATCAATTATGGATGGAATACTATTTTCCCATAATATATACTGAAATCCTAATTCTCACTACCGTAAAACAAGACTTATTCAGGATCAGAGTTGTTGCAGGTAAAAATGAGTTGATGATAAAATCATATTGGGACAGAGTGTGTCCTCACTCTGAATGACTAATGTCTCTAAAGAAACAGAGTCCAGAGCCTCCTGGCCCTGCAGAAGGCTCTTCCACTCAACCGGCCCTTCTCCTTATTTAACTTAACTTTCCCCAAAGCAACCCCTTCCTTCAGCTGGCAGGGGTCTAGGAGAGAAGCGGGTAGAGAGGCCTAGGGTGCAAGGAGTGCCTTTGTTCAGCTGAGGGGGCTGCCTCTTGCAACCCTGCCCCTTTGGCCCTTTTGGCTCAGCCTGCAAGCAGAATTACCCAGCGCCTGTTGAGTCACCCAGACCGCCACTAACCAGTCCCTGCTGAGACAGAGGAACCTATTTAACCAACGCTGAGCCATCTGGACCGCCTTCAAGAAGATTCAGCCAGTGCCTGCTGAGCCATACAGACCACACCTGCTGATCCATCTGTACCACCTGCAAGCCGATTTATCCAGCACCTGCTAATCAATCTAGACGGCAGACGGCCTCGAGAATGTGCCTGCAGACCCATCCAGACTGCAAGTGACCCCTATCAAGGAGCAGTTGATTCTTCCAGAGAGGAAAGAGATGGGCAGGCACCAATCCAAAAATTCTTCAAACAACCTGAAAGGCAACATGATAACACCAGAGCCCAGCAATTATGCAACAGGAAGATCTGAGCAACCCAATCCAGAAGAAGTAGAAGAAATTGACCTTAAACGTTATATTATTAAAGTGATAGAGTCCATTAAAGAGGAGGTAAAAAAAACTCCTTTAAAGAAAGAGATGAGAAGACTAACAAAGAGTTAGAAGAAATGAATAAATATCTCAAGGATACCCTAAAAAACCAAGGAAAAGCAATCAAACAGGTGCAGAAAACAGTTCAAGACTTGAAAACTGAGGTGGAGACAATGAAGAGGACACAAACCGAGAGAGGGCTGGATATGGAAAAGCTGGATAAATAAACAGGATCTACAGGGACAAGTTTAACCAACAGAATTCAAGAGATGGAAGAAAGAATCTCAGATGCTGAAGATACAATAGAGAAAATAAACTCATTGATCAAAGAACACAACAAATCCAACAAATTTGTAACACAAAGCAATCAGGAAATCTGGGACACCATGAAAAAACCAAACCTAAGAATAATAGGGGTAGAAGAAGAAGAATTCCAGCTCAAAGGCACAGAAAATATATTCAACAAAATTATAGATGAAAACTTTCCAAACCTAAGGAAGGATATTCCAATGAAGGTTCAAGAAGCATATAGAACACCGAATAGGCTGGATCATAAAAAAAACATCCCCTCGATATATAATAATCAAAACGCAAAACATACAGAATAAAGAAAGAATATTAAAAGCCACAAAGGAAAAGGGACAAGTAACATATAAAGGTAAACCTATCAGAATTACACCTGACTTCTCTATGGAAACCATGAAAAGCAAGAAGAGCATGGATAGATGTGCTGCAGACACTAAGAGACCATGGATGCAAGCCCAGACTACTATACCCAACAAAGCTTTCTTTCACCATCGATGGAGAAAACAAAATCTTCCAGGATAAAAACAAATTTAAGCAATACATAGCCACAAATCCAACCTTAAAGAAAATACTAGAAGGTAAACCTCAACGAAAGGAAGCAAACAACACCCATAATAACACAGACATCTAACAACCCCCACCAGCAAAACTCAAAGTAGGAAAACACACAAACCCTACAAGCAAGAAAGAAAATAACCAGAATTAACACCTACTGGTCATTATTATCACTTAATATCAATGGTCTTAACTCACCTATAAAAAGGCACAGGTTAAGAGAATGAATACGAAAACAGGATCTAACATTTTGTTGTTTACAAGAAACACACCTCAATCACAAAGACAGACATTATCGCAGAGTAAAGGGTTGGGAAAAGGTTTTTCAATCAAACGGTCCTAAGAAACAAGCAGGAGTGGCTATACTAATATCTAACAAAATTGACTTCAAACTAAAA
>JAQHUG010000320.1:2227258-2241015 GCA_028555095.1 Dicrostonyx torquatus
TGGGCTTTCCACAGGGCAGGGTACCCTGCCCCATCTTAAGGAAGCAGGGGGAGGGTGGTGGGGTAGTGGGAGAGCGGGAGGGCCCGGGACAAGGGGAGTAAATGTAAATTTTTATTTTAACAATAAAAAAATATATTTTTCTAAATGAAAAAAAAAGAAACAGAGTCCAATATCTTTCTCCCTGTTCCATCCCTACCGTAGTTTGTAGAAATAAATATCTAAATCTTTACTCACATAAATTCAGCCTTTTTAATTTTTATATAAATATGGTGAACATGGATCCTCATATTTTATGCACATATTTTAAATGTATAAGTGTGTGTGTGTCTGATTGTGTTCTGTTTTAAGATAGCTGAAAAACTCTTTTTGTTTACACTACAAAGAAGTGTATTTAGGATGACTTCATTGGTCTGATTTCAATGTTCTATTATATAAGCATATGTTGAAATAAATTATACTTCATATATAGGTATATTGTCAACTCAAAAAACAATAAAGCATTAACATTAAAATCTAAATACTATAATTTATAAATATTTATAAATACATAAAATAATAATAGTAAAGCATAGAAATCTGTATTGTTACCTTTCTGTAGTCTTAACCTGCCTTGTTTGATGATTTTTATTGCAGCATACTTGGAAAATGTGCAGGATCTTGCTACTCAGGTAGCAAAATTATATCACACCGTACATATTTGAGCTCTACCACTGTGCCAAATATTCTACTCCTGGTGGACTCTTTCATCTCACTCTTTTGTTCTATAGGTTTGTGAATTTTCTTATATTTATAGTTCATTCTTTTACCTGTAACCTAAGTAAGTAGCATTCAGATGTTTGTGTATTATATAATAAAAGTAGTCCCCTATCCACTACTAGGATAGTAATAATAATAAAAACCCTGCTTTTAGGATGCACATCTGAAAGAAAAGCATGCTTTGTTTGCCATTCTATGTCTGATTTGTTTCACTTAATAAGGTGATCTCCAGCTGCATGCATTTTCTATTAAACAGCATGAGAAGAGGAAAAGGAGAAGAGGCCTTTAAAGATAAATATTGGGAAGGGATGAATTCAGCCAACATACCTGAGACAGTTGAGTTTTTCTTAAAAGATACAACACAGTGCACAATGAACACAGAAGAAAAGTGGGTGGTGACTTTGTCCACAGGTATACAGCATTGTTCTCTGTTGAGAAATGTTGTTCTCAAACTTGTTTAGCTCTACTGCTATAATGTGGTACCATGGGGTTCCCTGCTCAATGATGTGATGTTCCAAGGAGAATTGTTCTAGTCATAGCTTGAGTTTTCCCCATCTTTTCGTGAACTTCAGTGATGTTCAACTTCAAGTTGCTAGCTATTCTTTGTCCATCCTTGCTGAATCTTATATTCTGCATGGACAGTATTGATGACTTTTAGAAGAAGAGTTTGTGTCAGGATGATGATGAGTAATTTTTCGATTAATGTGAAGCAACAGAAAATAGAATTACTAAAATAAGTGTTTTCTGCATAGTCTTGAAACACTAACGTAACCTACACATGGAGGAAGGCACATTTTTATTCTAGTTCACTAATTTATTCAACATGTGCTTATTAAAATTATCACACACAGAGTTACTACTTGTTCTAGGAAATTAGCACTGTACAAGATGTACTCCTGAAAATGTTTACATCTCTTAGGGACAAGAGTAAGGCCTCAAATATTAATGACCATCAAACATTGTAATTTTATTAAGATAAAGATTATTTTAAAAGGTAATGTAGAAAATGAGAATAGAATCTCATGATTTATCTAGAGCTAGAGAAATATAAACATTTTTCAAGACAAAGAAACCATTCACATAAGTATAGGATGAGTAATCGTAATGAGTAATAGAATGGGTCAGCATGTAATGTGCCTATTTGGGAAAGGGCAGTCTGAACAAAATACAAGCAACTGAGAAAACTGTTTGTGGAAATGTGAATGGAATGACATGGCTAGACAAGAAGAAACAGGAGATGAGGAGATGGCCCACGTGTTAAAATGCTTGCTGTGTACACATGGTGACATGAGTTCAATCTTCGGCAACCACATAAAGTAGTGAATGAATACAGTAGTCCTCATAACTAAGCCCTGGAAAAATGTAGAGAGGATGGGTACTGGGAATTGCTATCTATTCCACCTAGTTGAATCCTTACGCTCCAGGTTCAATGAGAGTTCCTGTCTCAAAACTAAGGCAGAGGGGAATTGAGGAAAGTACCCAACCTTGATACCTGACTTACATATACATGCACACAACCTTGCATTTTCAGATAAAAGCCTATATAGGAACACACATACAAACATACACACACACACACACACAACTTCAATTGATATTGGTTACATAGATTGGTAAGGCTTTAAAAGCAATCACAGACCAGGTGTGTAGGTCCTTCTAAGTCATTCTGCAATGCTCAACGGTTTTCTATAGGCAGCCGGTAATCCCTGAATGTCTTGGATGAGGAAGCACAAAATTTTCAACTTTTAATTTTGGTGAACATTTTCAGGCTGACTCTGCAGGATAAAGGAAAAAGAAGAATTATAGTATGCTCATTTTCTTATAAAAAATGATGACTAACTTCTCATTTCCGTTGAGTATAAATATTCTCTTTCCCTGTGTAACTGTCAGACAGGGCCTCACTCTGTTTTGTGGGATGGATTTACTATTCTGTGAACTGGACAGCTTCCAGCACAAGATTATGTCTACTGACTTGTAATTAAGGGCATTGAAAAAATTAAATCTAGTTTGACTTTTGCTTCTTTACACAGAACAACCCTTTCGTTTGGCTTTGTTCTTGTCAGATTCAATTTTTAAAGCAGTACATGTTTCCATAATCATATCTCAAAAATTTTTTGACCTATGAATTTATACCTTTCTTTGACTAATAAATATTTTTTTTTATAATTCGTAACTTAGGCATTACTTCAAAATGTTATTAGTATTCTTTTTTTAAATTTTGAATGCCTACTTTTCCGATGGAGAATATTTTTATTAAGTTATATTTCTCAGGAGGTGGTGAGATAGCTCAGTGGTTAAAAGCACTTACTGCTCTAGTTGAAGATTTAGGTTCAGTTCCCAGAGCTCACATCTGATGGCTCAAGAGCCAGGAGTAACTCCAGTTGGAAGACATGCAGTACTCTCTAGCTACTGCAAACACCTGTATGCCTCTGCATGCTCATGATGAACATAAACTCACACAGGTACACATATGTACACACAAATAAAATAACAAATATAATTTTGAAAAAGTAAATGAATTACATTACTCTCAATATTTGTCTTATATTTTGTCAGATTTGTTCTGAAACATGATAGGCATGACTAAAGTTTTTATCTATTGCTTCTAATGCTACTTTAAAATTTGGGGAGTTCTCTAAAGTTTTATTTTGATGTTTATTTATATATAGTTATGTGATTCTGTTTGTGAGTTTTCTGACAAGTATTCAAATGCCACAGAGTCTACAAGAGAGAATTGGATTGCTTCTGTTTGTAGTTACAGGCAATTCTGAACCACCTAACCTGGGAACTGGGAATCAAACTGGCGTCATCTGCAATGAACAATATGTTCTCCTAATGGCTGAGTTGTCTTTTCTTCCCTTCCAATGTTATTTTAACCTTGATTGTGAATATAAATGTCATGTTTGTTGGGGACCGTTGCCCCAAAATAGAAACTGGTGCTTTTCCCTAAATGTGTTCTCAGAGGCTCATGGAAGAAACAGACTTTTACACCATCATCGTTCAAAGGCCTCTTAGGACTTCTGTCCTCTTCAGCATGACCTTGTGTTTATTGTCTCTCCCTCAAGCTATCCATGCTCTGAATGCTCTCTCAACTCTTGAGGAATTCCCTATTCATTTTCCTTTTCCATGGTACCTCCTCACAACCCACACCTGCATTCCTTTACCAGCCTTGGAGTCAGCAACCTCTTACTGGGAAATCTACATGAGAAAAGGAAGGCTGGAGCCAAGCCTGTACCTATTGTCTTTCTAAGTCACTAGCTTTCCAGCTAGCAAGTTGTATTCAAGTCATGGCGTCGCCAGGCTGGCGGATATCAGAGCCCACACATGTTCCCTATTTCATAGTGTTTACATTTTCATTTTGCTTTCAATTAGCTTTTTAACACAAACATATACTCAAATGTAACATATGTACAAACAATATAATTGAAGTACAATTAATATACAGCAAGTTGAAAATATTTAAAGTATACTATTCAGTATCTTTTGACATAGGATGGATATAAACAGCCATTTAACAAGTCATGGCGGTTCAAATCAGGTGACTGAGGTCTTTTTCTTTTTTTTTAGACTTGTATGTCAAGAACTTTAAATCTTTGAAGAAAGAAATTGAAGAAGACACCAGAAAGTGGAAAGATCTCCTCTGCTCTTGGGTAGGTAGAATTAACATGGTAAAAAAGACAATTTTACCAAAAGCAATCTATAGATTCAATACAATGTGTTGCAGTGAGCATGGGCTGTGTTCCCAGTGTCCAGCTCCTGGTCACAGGCCTGTTTTTGTCCCTGGCTAGCTTATACCCGGAATAATTACATACAAACTGCATTCATTTAAACTCTGTCTGGCCCATTAGTTTTAACCTCTAGTTGGCTAATTCTTAGATCTTGAATCAACACATTTCTAATAGTCTTTAAGTCACACACAAGGTAGTGGTCTTACTGGGAAAGATTCAGCATGTCTGACTTTGGTGATTTCATTGTGGGCTCTCCCTGAGCATTCTCTTTCCCAGAATTCCATTCTGTCCTCCCTGCCTATCTAAGATTTTGCCGTATCAAAATGGCCAAGGCAGTTTCTTTACTAACCAATGAAAGCAACCCAAATACAGAAGGACCCTCCTACACCAACAATGTCCAGCAAAATTCTTCACAGACCTCAAAAGAATGGTATTCAATTTCATATGGAAAAGCAAAAATCCCAAGATAGCCAAAACAATCCTGTACAATGAAAAAACTTCTAAAGGCATCATAATCCCTGACTTCAAACTCTACTACCGAGCTACAGCACTGAAAACAGCCTACTATTGGCCTAAGAACAGACAGGAGGACCAATGGAACTAAAATGAAGACCCAGATATTAATCGGCACACCTTCGAACACCTGATTTTTGACAAAGAAGCAGAAAATAAAAAATGGAGAAAAGAAAGCATATTTAACAAATGGTGTTGGCATAACTGGATATCAACATGTAGAAAGAATGAAAATAGACCTATATCTATCACCATGCCCAAACTCAGTTCCATCCAAATGGATCAATGACCTCAACATGAAGCCAACCACACTGAGGTCTTTTTTTAAAAACCTATTTCACATTGGATCCTTTTCTGCTCTTGATCTCTAGGTAATTATTGATCAAAGTCTCCCATTTTCTACAATTTGTGTAATATTTCCAAACAATATGTATTCTGCTGCCTTTTTATAACCATTCAGCATGTTTGAGATTTATAAAACCATGCAGTTGTAGTACTGATCATTAATTTATTGTGTAAATACATAGTAACTACTTGTTTCTTCTCATGAAGAATATTTAAGTTCTATCTCATTTTGAGTACTGCAAGTAAAGTTATTGGGAACATTCATGTAGAAATCTATGTGAAAACAAGTTTTCTTTTTCTCAATTAAATACCTAGCAGTGGTTTGACTAGCTCCTACTGTGTCTTTAGCTTTTTCATAAACTTCCAACTAATCTTAAAAATTAGCTTAAAAAATAGCTTAAATTTACATTTATATGGTTAGAGAATGAGACTTTAGGGGGGTATATATGATTGGCAACATTTGGGATAGTTGGTAATTAATATTTTAAACATTCTAATAATTCATATTAGTATATTATTTTTCTCTTCCTTCTCTGTCCCCTTGTCTTTCTTGCTCCTTCTTTTCACACCCTGACCCAATGATTCTACTCATTCCCTGTAAGAGCTTTCCCATTTGTTTTTCTTCTAAATATTTCTATTCTCTTTTGGCTATTAGTTTTTGACATATAAACTGAGGCTATCTATTGGCTTGTTTCCCTTTTTTGCTGTTTATATTACAGGGATCAGTGTACTAGTTTTCTAATAAGTTCTACTAATTGAGATATATATTATATATATATTAGTATGTTTTCTCTTATTTTCATTTAGTTTTAAATGGCATTTATTTTATCATTACTTAATCTTAGATTAGCCAATTTATTTTTCTTAACAATAAAAATGTGTGTGTGAGTATGTGTGTATGTGTTGGTATGTTCATGTGAGTACAAATGCTTTCAGAGGACAGAAGGGGTTGTTAGAACTAGAAGAGATGAAGTCAAAGGCAGTCGAGAGCTGCATATGGGTACTGGGAGCAAAAGTCCAGTCCTCTGCCAAAGTAACAAGTGCTCTTGTCCTCTGAGCTTAGGTTAGTTGCTTATTATTATTGTTATAATTATTTTAGAATTGCTTTAATTTCCCCATCTTTGAGGATTCTTAATTTTTGTAACATTTCTTTATTTTTTAATTCATTTTACCTTCTAACCAAGATTCTCCTTCCCTCCCCTTCTTCCTCCCTCCTTGCCTTCTCCCCAGACCATCCCCCATCCATTCTTCTTAACAGGTAAGGGATCCCATGGGAAGTCAGCACAGTTTGGCATATTAATTTGGGCATAACTAAGCCTGTCCCCTCTGCATTAAGTCTTACATTTTGTAGTTTATTTCTTAAAAAGAACATATGTCTTTACATAAACATTAATTGCAAAGAGTTATTCATCTGGTTTGAGGCCTCTAGCTTCTGCTACTTCTCTTCATTATCCTGCTGTTGCTCTGTGTGGTGAAAATCCCACAATTTTGAGCACATGTTAGGATGGGGTAACAAATAACCAACCCCAGGTTGGTCAGCCTGCCAACCCTCCCTTGTCCTCACCATGAAGCTGAGCACTCTTGCATTGTCCTGAACAGTTCACCTTTGCAGCCATGAGCAAAGGGTGAGGCCAGTTCTCCTGCTCTTATGATCTCCTTGACAGCTCACCTAATTGCCTCAGGCATTGGTGAGCAGGGCAGGGAAGGCATCTCTCCTCAAACCAAATTGTTATTTGGCCCATGGGAAATAGGACACTTGTCCCATGCTCACAAACTAGGGGTTGGCTCACCCATACCTTTGACAACAGATTGGTTCTCTTGTGCTCCCCATGTGAGGTGCAAGGCCTGCACTCCTCAGTTCTGCTGTTGGTGTGGGAATAGGGGTGGGGGGAGGTAGCTCTCCCTTCTTTCTGGCCTCTCCCGCCTGCCTTTGGCATCAGTAGGAGGGGGTGTTACTTATTTCTGAATTAGTTCCTTTTTGATCAGCAAACACAATTTGTGTTGATTGATCATTTTAGATTCATTGATTTTATTTTTTAAAAATTATGTATTTATTATGTATACAGTATTCTGCCTGCATGTATACCTGCACTCCAGAATAAGGTACCACATCTTACTACAGATGGTGGTGAGCCACCATATGGTCGCTGGGAATTGAACTCAGGACCTCTCTCTTAACCACTGAGCCATTTCTTTACCTCTTAACGTTTTTCTTACCACCTAAATTATGATGTATTTTGATGTGTCAGATGAACTTGACGAAATTGTTAATTTTGTTCCTGTTGTGATTTTAATGTCCTATAAAAAGAATAACAAGTTGGTAAAAGTTGTTTATGTTTTCTAAATGCATTTTCATTTCCTATCTCTATGTATACTATTTATTTAAGAACTAGTATTGAAATCTCTATTGCTTAGAGTTTAATCTACATTACGATTCTTATAGTCTTATTAAGTTTCACAACAGGTATTTAAAACTCTTATGCAATGTGTGTATACAGCTAAGATTGTTAAATTATTTTTAGCATATGGTAATTATACAAAGTATAATGATGTTTAAAATGGTATTTTCATAGATGTATATCATTATCTTGTTAAACTGACACTGGTGTTCTTATCCAGTTCTTTTTCTAGTAAAAGATATTATGCCGAAGTTGGCTTAATTGACGTTAGCATAGCTTTCTTTTGATCAACCATAGCAGTGTTCTGTTTTTGCTTCTTTTTTTCCCAAATACCAGTTGTTGTTTTTTTTTCCCATTCTCTTTTGTTTTGGGTGGTTATCATTTTATTTTTCCAGTATTGACTTAATCTTCATCTCAGCAATAATGTGCTATGTTCCAAATATTTTTCAAATTCCTGAAACTCAGTTTTTCAGCTTTTCATTGTTGCTGTGGTTTACAAGGAAAAGCTTCTCTGTTGTGCGATAACTAACAGCTTTCTGATTGGACTTCAGACCTCCTCTATGAGAAGGGTTGGCACCTGGTTAAAGGCCAAAACTGGGGAGGTCATACACTCTAAGGTACAACCTGTTGTTGACATTTGCTGAAAGGATATGTTGTCAAACACTGTCTAAATATTTATGTTTATACCAATACACCTGTACTCCTCTCGATCATCATCAGAGAAGTTTCATTTTTTAAAAGAAATCAGCAGTCAATGGAGAAATGCACATTCCACTCTCTTCTTCCTTTCCTTTAGAATATGCAAACTACAAAGGAAATTGAAATGGCAGAAGAAAAGCAAAATAAATGCACTATAGCTAAAAGCCAAGCTTCAATAATAAGTAAATATCATTATAAGAGAAACTAACAACAAGTTAAGGAAATAGAGGAGGTCATCAAGGGAAATCAAAAACAAATCACTCTATTTCTGTGCAAACTCTCTGAAAGCTGTCATTTCTGTAGCATTCTTAAGGCATTGTCAGACCAAATCTTGTGTTTTTGATTAAGAAATTTTAGATAAAATATTAATATCCAAAGTCTTGTAATTTTCTTTTGCAGTCAAAAGTTGTTACAAAGATATTATGGACAATGAACATGCATTTAATTAAGCTAAATGTGAGACTTACAATATTTCTTCCATTCAATTGAGAATGATTTTATAGTGAAAATAAGTTATTAGAGATTATTCCAATCATATTTTAAGAAAACCAGTTTATTTGGGAGATAGTTAGATACCAGCCACTGTCCTAAAATAATTCTTTGATGTGAGCATCTCAAACTATTGTGAAAACCAGCAACTTATAGTGTGTGTGATAAAATGAAAACTTTCCTGTCTGGTTTTTCAGGGTCCTCCATAACCTCCCTCCATATCACTGATAGATGATTTCAGTGCTGTCAGCATCTCATAGAAGAGAAGAATTAACATGAGCTCTGCAGTGTGACCATTCTGATAATGAATCATGACAGTCTTCCTCTTCAGCCAGGTACTCACTGAATTTGAGTGTCAGGTTATTATCTTCAGTGTCAAGACACTGATGGATGACTTTCTAGGCTCTTCATGAACATGTGACTAAAGATTTTCTTCTGTCAAAACATAGCATGGAAAAGGCAAAATCCCCTAATCCTAGACTAAAGCAGTTGGTATAATCTAGGCATGATTTTCAGTATTATCTAGAGAGATATGACAGGTATATAAAAATCAGAGTGGATAAGATTGATTCCTGTATTTAGCCAGAGCTTTGAAAATGTCAGGGACTGTCACACGGACTGTGAGAAAAGCATCTAGTGTAATTGAGAACCATGAGATGTGTGCAAGGAAGTCCGATATGAACATCGTTAGTAAGCCTACAATGATTTCTTGCTAAAAATGACAAGAGTACATTACAGAAAAGTTTTTCCTAAGAAGCCAGGGTGCTTAGGATTACTCATGGGGTTTAGACTATGCACTTATCAATTCATAGATCCAATGACCATGATAATCCTTTGGGGGCTACTGATAACCTGAAGCCTTTAGACTTTGACTATCAAACTGGAGCAGACTAGAAATATAAGCAAAATTGTCGATTGAGATACAATGAAAAGGAATCAGAGTTGGAACTACTAGCAAAACAGTTTTGAATAGATTTAGGTATGTAAAATCTGCTCACTTAGGCATTAATAAAATAATTTGAAAAGCACTTTGTCTTTTATTTGAGCACTCAAATTCTATTGACAGCAGGTAATTTAAAGGAAGCTGCTGACACCCGGGCCTGTTGTTATTAGCCCAGGTTTCACTATACTCTCTCTTACTGTCAGAGATCTTAAGGTTGAATCCACTAAATAATTGGAGTATGAACATTGATTTCTGTCATGACTAGCCAGATTTTGGAAACTCCTCATAAGTTTTATTGACTTTATGCTGAATGAAGAGAGATATTAATTAAAAGAAAGCAACTTACACTTTGTGTTTTCTCATTTCTATATGTAATAGATCATGTACATTGATACTCCTGAAGCATTCTTCTACTATTATATTTGTGTTGCATTGCATTCACTTAGAAAGATACTAATAGAAAATAAAAATATATTTTAAAAATATTTTTATTTATAAAAATTCCATGCATTTACACAATCTATATTGATCATGTCCATCTACTGCTACCTCCCTTCAACATCCCCTAGTACATTACCTCCCACTCAATTTCATGCCTGTTTTCATTTTTGTTGCTAATAATCCTGAAGAGAGATAGTATTATGAATATATCCATAGATACATGGGTGTATGGGCCATCCAATTGGACATGGGTATCTCATCAGAGGGCACACCCTTAAAAAATAATTTTTCCCTCCTCTAGCAACCATCAACTGCCAATAGTTCTTCCAATAAGGGTAGGACCTTATAATCCCCTTCTTTGTCTGTGCAGTAATTGCAATTGGCTTGATCTTGTGCAAATAACTACATCTATATGAGTAGATGCATAGAACAGCTATACCATTTCCTGAAAGCAGAATCTCAGAACACTTCTTCTCTATCAGATGTTATATTCTGTCTGTGAGGTTCTGTGGGACTTGGAGAGTAGAAGGTGGGTACAGATAACCCACCCACAGCTGAAAACTCAGATTTATACCCAGTAGTTTCACAAGTTCGAAGAATCTAAGTTAACCACTACCCAATGCAATAAAAAGACCACTTCTCTGACCAAAGCAGAAAATAGTTAAAAATCTACATCTCTATTCTTAATGTATAACTTCTACAAATTTTCTATCATAATTTCAAATTGTGTCAATATGTAACTCTTTGTTGTTCTATATCTTCCTTAATTCTTTCTAGATACTTCATTAAAGTGGAAGCCTCTTGCCTATAGGTTACTCGATAGTCGGTATTTGTCAATACATGAATTGGAAATGTTCCTTGACCGTTTTAGATCAGGAACCTGAGTCAAACATAATGGGGTGCTGATTCCCTAAAGAAAATAAGATACTTGGTTGTTTTCTGGAAAGCATAAGATACTGTGATGTATAGAGCGCCAAGCATTGGAAAGGAAGTGCAGGAAATCTGGGTTAATTCAGATTTGCTTTTTATATAGGCCATCTGATTTAAATTTCTCTTTGAAATGCTCTTTTTAATGACAATTTATATTTTGATTTGTTATTGTGCTACACCGATTATTAACTTCTAAATAAAAAATTAGATGGTTCTGTTTTCCTGTTTGTATGTGCACCACGTGCATGCACATACTCATGGAGGTCAGAAGAGGGCATCAAATCCCCTGGAACTGGTGGTAAAGGCTATCTTGTGTCACCCAGAATGGATGCCAGTAACTGAATCTGAATCTTCTACAACACCAATTGTTCTTAACTGCGGAGTATCTCTCTAGCACCATGCCTAATAAATTTTTAAATACTTCTTATTTAAATGTTCAGGCTTATCAGGTATGTATTTGAAAGGTTATGGGTATTGTGTACTTTATGAGTACTATATTTTAAGATTCATTTCCATCTTTTAAAAGGTTTCATTCTTCTTACCTGGAATAACTAACGTTTTCTAACAAAAGGACTTGTATTTTTAATGGTTGAACATTTATTGCATGTCCTCCTTGTAGGAACTGCTTTGGTAATAACCCATTGTTAATTACCATGGCATTTATTTCCACTCTAGAAATGATTAAATTGACACATACAAAATGTGTGTTGACAGGGCTTTTACAAAGTGAAGTCCAGAAATAAAAATCATTTTAAAACAGTGTCTCATGACTGCTTTCTTTCATAAGGCAGGTGATGAGCTTTGAGTACACATAATTTATTCATTTTTAAAATTAATGTGAAACAATTTGAACGAAACCAAATAAAGGATGGTCTAGGGGTTAGAAGCTTTGAATTGATACATTCAAGTTATCAATAGGATTTTGTTTTTTTTTTTATCAGCTCAGTTATTAAGCCACTTTAAATATCACACACTTTTAAAATAAGTGTTTACATCTTTCCAGCTTCATAAAACTTTGTAAAAATTAGGAATAGTGGAGAATGGGATATTAAGTGAACACTCCTAAATGATACAATACAGTCTTTATTTTGAATTTGATACATATATGATTAAAATTGATAGGTGTTGTGGTTAGATTAGATCTGGATTTTTCTTAACTTTACTAAAATCCTATTAGAGTAAAGGATTAGATACTTAACCAGAAAATTTATTTATATTTGATATTGATAATTATTCTTTTAGTCCTGTGTTATTTCCAAGCTTTGCATTGTAAATCATCAATTTTGTTCCTCTTTGTTTCTTCCTATCAATTATGATAGAAGAATTGAATGCTAGTCCTTTGCTACTGTGCCATCTTGGATTACAAGTATGTGCATACTTTACAGATCGTTTATATACAGCTGGACTTCATGTAGCAGACGTTTCTACACAATACAAGTTCCTACACTCTCATACCACACATTTATATTCATTGCTTTCTATCGAGGGCCAATGTACTAATTATAGCTGATTGAACTTCCCAATAATTGAGAAAGAAAATTGGAAAGTGGTTGCATTTAACTATAATTGACTTTTTATTGATATTTTCTAGGGTGTTTTGCTTTTTATTTGTTTTATTTTCACTGTCTTGCTACTTGAAAAACTGAAAATTTGAGTCAAACTTGAGGCCGAGTAATAGAAATATATGGTATTTTTATACCCAAGTTTATTTTCATTATTATTAATAGACATAATTTTTTGTTATGAGAGAGGTCTCAGGTATTTTAGATGGACCTTGAACTCTATGTAGTAGAGGCTGTTTTTAAATCGTTCTCCTACCACCCAAATGGTTCAATCACAAGCATATACATACCTAAGCCACTTGACAAAAGTTCATGGTAAACATGATTTGCATAATTATTAAGTCCTAACTATGGTAGTTACTTTTACAATTTATTTAGCTATTTCTTGCTGTCTGTTTTTTAGATATACGGGTTCTCTGTATTTCTTGCTATCTTAATATTGGTTAAGTGAGTATAAAAATTGTAAGTGGAAGTGACTCAGGTTCTTTCTAAAAGAGAAAACCAATTCCTCATGAGGAAATGTTTCCCCACCTTCCATTTCTCCTCTGTCACCGCAACCTCCAGTAGTGAGTGATGTCCTTCCTATCAGCCAGAGTCCATGGGTGTTCCAATCCTGTTAACCTGTCCTATTCTGGGTAATACAAAAGCACAGAGGAGTTCAAATTAAATTTCCCTTCTGAGAGAAGGGCTGAAGTTTTTAGTTAAGTTCATTCTCCCTACATAGCCTGACTGGGAACATAAAGACACTAAGAACCTATCTTTCTCACATGTCCATGACTGACAAATTCTTCTCTGAGGAAAAGTGAAAGCAGGAGTGCTTTGCTGAACTAACATGATAAAGGTATACTCCAGAGGCTTTAAAACCATATTTTGCCTTTCTCCACATCAGAACAAATCTCATTCATGGTAAATAATAAATAAAGAAAGAAGCATATTTCCAGGACTTCAGAGA
>JAQHUG010000321.1:14451-28881 GCA_028555095.1 Dicrostonyx torquatus
GAAGTAAAAAATTCACAGGCTACATAGATTAATCATATTTGATGATTTGGTTAAAAGCTGTCTTTAAAAACTGGTATATATATTTGGTAGTTTCATTTTGAGGTCTCAGGGATCTGAATATTATACTAGGCATCTGAATATTTCATACAGTTGTTAACACTCTTTAGGTATATTTGGCAGGGTTGATTAGCCAAAGGAAGTTTGTTGCTATGGCTGAATTTTGGGATTTCAAAATTCATGTACCATTACGATTTCATTTTCTTTTCCTACTTTCAGTTTTTGATGTGCCACTATATATGCTGCCTACAGCTATGCTGTGCCCAGCAGTATGGACCTCAAAGTTCTACATCAAAATAAAAACAAAATAAACCCTTCCATTCTATAAACTGTTTTGGTAATGGTACTTTATCACAACCTCAGAAAAATAAGTGAATTTTATATGTCCATATTCACTAATTCTTGTAGTATCTTTCAATTTACTCATGTATCAGTATACACATTCAGTTTTGACTTAAGTTTCCAAGAGATTCTGAAATAGTAAATACTGGTAAAGAGCCATTGAACAGATTACTAAATCCAGGATTTTAATATGCTGTTTCCAATTGATTTTTCACATTATCCTAAATTTTTATACTTTTCTGTGAAACCTATATTATATCATTAAAATATATACTAAATATTTATTGTCAGAGTGTTTTTATGAAAAAAATATCACTAGCAGATAACAGTACAATGAAATCCCATCCAAAACCTAGAATAACTAGATTTTTTAATACAAGGCATTAACAACACTTCAATACACTCCTGCAGGTTAATTCTGTCTTATTTAATCTAAGAAGGCCTAACGTACAATAAACAAAAGTATTTGCTTATTAAAGCTGCAACTCAGCTTTTATCAGTGTAGCTGACATATGTCCTTTTCATAATGACATCAGACATAAAAAATGATAACTACAAATACACAAATATATATATATATATACATATATATGTATATATATAATTGTTAAAAGAAAAACTTACATTTACTCCCCTTGTTCCTGGCCCTCCTGCTCCCCCACTACCCCTCGGGAGGCAGAGGCAGGCGGATCTTTGTGAGTTCGAGACCAGCCTGGTCTACAAGAGCTAGTTCCAGTGCAGGCTCCAAAGCCACAGAGAAACCCTGTCTCGAAAAACCAAAAAAACAAACAAACAAACAAACAAAACAAACAAAACTGATATATACCTAATCTGTTGACATAAGACCTGCAGGTACACATATGTAGACATATATATTAATTACCACTAACCATTATTCTCTAAATATCTATACCTATATCTTACTATCTCTCTCTCTATATATATACATATGTATATATATATATATATATATATACACACATATATCCATATATATGTGTACATGTGTTTAAATTTACCTGGAAGATAGATGGGCCTCTTTGAGGATTATTTTGATTCAATGAAGTACGATGCTTCACTAACTATTAAGTATACCATTCAATAAGCAGGGATACTGTTCTAAATTAAATTAGGAAATCTTGGGTAGCTGCTGTCATATATGCATTCATCTCTCACTATTTTATCACTATGATTGCAGAATGATCAGTGGTGCTCATTTTCTCTGACTGAGATTTTCACAAAAACAGTAAATTATAACCTAGAATTATGATCAGAAATAAACTATCTCAAGTTGTTTTATAAGGATATATTAAAAGGAAAATAAACTAACTCATATATTAAATATGAATATATCTGTCTATATATACAGCATTAAACAAACAAATACACACACACACACACACATCTCCATTTTCACAAACCTTTGCTTTCAAAATGGAATCCCTATCCAATGAAGGGTCAGTAGGCACACAGAGTATTACTGATCATTTTGTAATTCATAATTTGAATGCTTATTACTTCAGGATCAAATTAGAGACACAAGCAGTCATTTTCTTCTGATCCTGCTGAATACACTGAATATGATCTGGCTTCCTTTGTTTCCCACAGTTTGTCATTCCTGAGGCAGAAAGTAAAAAAAAAATGTTAGACTTCTTCTGTTATATCGGCATCAAAGAGATTAAATAAAATGTCTAAATATAGAAAATATGGCTTAGCAAGAGACTTTTTACCACATTTATTTTCATGTTTGATATTGTTCTTATTTTTCATCTAAGAAGCGTGCTTTTGATGTAAAGAATGGTTGCTACCTATGTGGAGACCATCATCTAATACTTTCTCTGAGTTTTCCAACATTCTATAATAAATAATACTGAAACCATAATAAGACACAAACTCCTTTACTATAAGGGCATCAGAAGACTGGATTTATAACTACCTTTAATTACACCAGTTAGTTTTCTCAATTACTTTGAGAATTCTTCTGGTCCTCTCTCAGGCAAAGAGCATGCCTTCTTACATGTTTCCACATCCTCTCTGACTTACAATTTTCACATCTCAGTGTCATTGAATTCTTTGATGACACTATCAGAAAAAGCTACAACAGAGGCCATGTTTCCTGGAGTTAAAGGGAGAAAGGAAAAGCAGTGATACAAGCTACCACAGCTGCTGCCAATTTTCAAATGAACCCAGAATTTTCTTGCCTGAACAGGAACGCCAGTGTTACAGGTAACCATGATGTCTTTTACCCAAGAGATTGAAGTAATTTCTTGTGTTAACTACTATACAGTTCACAGACATAATCTAGAGTTTATTGTCTAGTGAAAAGTTTGGCAGGCTCTGACAAACAAGGCCAAATCCAAGTCCCTGCTTTCCCCTAATGACACATTCAAATTTTAAAGTTAGTATTGTGGTCGTTTTTGGAAGAGACTGGCAGGACAGCAATATTTTATGATGTCCTAAATATGAATTAGTGAATCCATTAAGGAAAACCGCAGAGAAAAATAAATGAATTGATTTTATATACAAAATTAGAATCATCCATTTCCTCTTTGATTAATTTAACCATGAATGAGCTAGAATTTGAATTTTCTACTTTTCTACTGTTTTGTGCCTGCATGTGTTCTGTGTTAAATCTATTTGTCCCTGTTGCTCATCCATAGGAAAGGCTTTGCTTTGTACTTATTGAGCATCACAGAAACTGTGACCTGGAACAGGTGTAAGAAATTCTTTACCAAAATCTTTAACAGAGTTTTACAAAAGAATAAGTTACTTTACTGACCATATCTGACACAGAGTAGCAAACACAACTGAACAGACTAATCAAGCTTTTTTCCATATGTTTTTTGCAACACCATGGTAGATATTTGTGGTAAAATGTTGCATCAAGTCTGTTTTTTACTTTTCAAATACATTACTTTGGGTCTGAGCCATTGCAGAATATATAAATTAGGGTTGTAGTTATGTAGCTTAGGTAATAAAAGATGATTGCATGGCAATTCCATGACAGTAGTTTGTTGTTAAATTGTTCTCTTAAAGGCAGGTTGACCTAGCAGGCTCAGTATGAAGCAGGAGAGGAGGAGAAATCTTAAGTGATCTCCAAGTGTTTTATAAACTTGACTGTGAATTCCAGGAAAAGTTCAGTATTTTGAATTTAAGAGATAGTTTTCTAAAATTGTATCACCACATGAACTTAAAATATTTATTATCGAGAGAAACCCTGTCTCGAAAAACAAACAAACAAACGATAAAAATTTTTATTATCTCTAAAATATAGTCCTAGTTTTGACCCTTCTATGTCTGGGAAAGACAGAATTTTTCATGTTCAGTATTCTGCAAGGTTTACTAACTTAATGAAAAAATATCAAAAACAATATTAATTGCCCTGAATATTGACCTGTATATTAAAAATATTAATCAGCAAAGACACTTTTTTTCTGTCATATTCTATTTTAGCCCATGTATTGAATCTAGAGACAGCTGAAACTGCTATCAATACAACCTGAATATATTCCTGGAATTTATTGAGCAACAGTCAAACAGACTACTTTTCATTGATTTCAACATGTGTATTTTCATTATATGTTTAAATATTGGATGCAAAATTAGAAATTATGAAAATGCATTTATATAAACAGAAAAATATATATTATTTCCAAACATTTTTAGACCTTTTACGGCAAATTGCATGTTTATTTTTATGAGGCACATTTTCAAGCCACAAGCAACGGGACTTTCAAACCATAGAGTCAGTAAGGACATTATCATTTTATGATCTATAATAAAGGAAACTCACTTCTATCAATCAACTCTCCTTACAAATGCAAAGTAATTGCTTCCTTCTTGATAGAAAGATAAAACATACTCGAAAATGTCATTTGAGTCTGCATTTTATAAGGTACAGATTTTAATGGAAT
Source organism: Dicrostonyx torquatus (assembly GCA_028555095.1). NCBI lineage: Eukaryota > Metazoa > Chordata > Mammalia > Rodentia > Cricetidae > Dicrostonyx > Dicrostonyx torquatus. The sequence continues at coordinate 18,765 of JAQHUG010000321.1, forward strand.
GAGATAAAGTATTAGAATAAGAATCTACTTCATTTAAAATGCGAGAAGCATGGTTACCTCTTTAAATCAGGATCAGTCCATCTTTCCGCTTTCACTGGTATTAAAGCAGAAATAATTTTTTAAATATAGAGTTTCAGTAGTTGTCAGATATATCTCAAAATATTAAGAGGATTTCTTTCTCATCTCTCTTAAGAAAGAGGCAGGGATGAACAGTCGGTATGCTGTTTAATGTTGAGAATTATAACAGGAGTTTCTTGTGCCTCTTATCGATCGAGCTGTTGTTTTCAGACAAACTTCAATGCATTTTTGACTTTTGTTGTTGTGTCTGTTCTCTGTAGACCCAATAAACAGATGAGAAGTTTTAGGAATGTTGTTCACATTGAAACTTGAAGAATAAAATCCCAGTTATTTCTGAGAAACAGTTCTCTTAAAGGTATTTTAAATATCTTACTAAGAAATACCTTAAGAATAATCACTGTTATTGGCTTCATGTGGTTGCATCTGATAAGAAGACCTATAAACTTCACTATTTCCAGATTAGTCAAGATGAAAATGGGTCAGAGTCTGAAGACTAGGTTGATCTTGAACTGACAGTAATCTGCTGGCCTCTAACTCTCGAATGCTGGGATTAAACGTATGTGCCACTGGCATCCATCATACTTTGACACCAAGTATGGAAAATAGGCAAAATCTGTAAATCCCTTATTCTTATCTGATTAAGGTAGAAATTTGGAAATAAAACTTAGAGTTATAATTTACTAAATGTCTAGATTTAGTAAGATATCACTAAGTAAAATGATTGTCATTCTGTCCATACAGGGCTAAATCTGAACCCACAGTTCAAATAATACTTCCCAATTTTCGTATTATTTTAATCAGTTTAGTGTATCCACTATTTAAGGATAAAACGTTTGCATCAAGGTTTAAGAAAGATGTTGCTTTTTAGAGAATGAATTCTTAGAATACATGGTCTCATTTTTTGTTATGAAACTAAATACAAAATAAGTTAAGATGAAATGGGGCTAGACTCATGTAGTAACAAAATGTTTGCACATTGACACCAGATTTATCTTGTTTTTCAGAGCCATTTAGAGATAATTCTATTTGTGTGTGACAAGGAGTTGTCAAATGACAGTTCTGTATTCATCTTGCACTGTACTGTTTGTTACATGTCTTTACATACACTGTTGGTGACTCTAACAGTCTAACATTAAAAGTCACTTAGTACATATCACCTGTTTGGAATAGTTGATTTTGTCTTTTCTCGATGTCAAAAAGAAGGTTGATATTTTAAAATATGCAGAGAAAATGGTTATAAAGTTTCCCTTTACTGCTTCTTCAACATTCCTGTTACTGACTGCAACTAAGGATGTGAGACTTTCTTGGATTCATATATTAAAAAGAAAGACTATTAACTACCTATGGCTTTAACAGCAATAAATTATTTAAATTTAGTTTATAATTATGTACTTTAAAATATAAAGGTTGGGTTAAGTATACCTGTATCTATGTAAGTAATGCAATGAAAATTTTTGTAAGATTTAGAATTTAAAATTATATTTATTTGTTTTATCGCACAAATATGTTTGTGTTTCCCATGCATAGTAAATTTTAAAGATAATCGTCTATTATTATTGCCCAAAAGAAAGAGGAAACAGGAGTTCAGAAATATCAGCATTATTGTCTATATAAAATACATTTAGAGTCAAAATAATATAATTTGTAAAAGGGTTCTTTGAGAAATATACTTGTCGGTGGCCATGTCAGAGGAGCAGCAGGTGGCAATTGTACTTCTAGTTGTACTTCTAGTTGTCAGCCCACTGAAAGGAAAATCCCTGATGGATGAATCTCAGATAAGCAAGGCCCTGAGACCACAGACTCCAGAATGCCTTTTGCTTCTGTTGTGCCTTTTCATGTTTGCTGTTATCATCTTTCTGTGGTATCTGGCATGGGGTGAATGGGTGTGGGAAGATCTGCACTGCCTGTGTTGTAGTGTGTTTATCTCACAGAAGCATCCAACCCTACTTTGAGTTTTTACCGATGGATTATTATGAAGATGATTTCTTCTTTAGATGTACTCTTTAGTTGATCATAATAATGTTAGTTGAAATATATTTTGGGGGTAAAAAATAAAACAAAAGAGGGTCACACAGAGAGAACACATGAGTTTCTACTGAGAAAACACATAGACTTATGTTATTGATTAAGAAAAACAGTTGAGTCCTAGTCCCAAAATAGCTTAAGTTCCTTTAAACTTAATGTTGTGAGATGTGTTCACAGCTTTCAGCGTGCATCATACCTGAAATAGAGCTTTGAAAATAACTTAAAATTAGACTAATATTTTTTAAGATAGCCTTGAAGTGAAAAAATCCAAGTAGACAATCTAAAGTTTTAAAAAGGCAAATAGTTGAGTAAGAAACGCTTTAAGGTCAGGGAACAAATACAAAGCAACGGGGGTTTTTGTTTGTTTGTTTGTTTGTTTGTTTTTGTTTTTTTTAACTATTTGATGATTTCCTTGGTAGGATTGTTTGATGATCAAAAATGATTAATTCTTTGTGCCCATTTTTGTTCTCAATCTCCTGAAATAAAAACTATTGAGTGGATATGTACTTCAAGATTTGAATACAATCAGTTGACTGATTATTTTTCATGAATAAAAGTTTAGATTTGTGATTCCTTTAAGATTCCTTATAAGACTAACTTTCAAGATAAGTAATAAAGGTAATGGCTTTTTCTTTGTAACTCCAAAAAAATGCAGCCTGCCAGTAAAAAACATCTTGCTTGTTTACATATTGTCAGTCTATATCAAGTTGTTTGGGTATGAATGAATGCAGGCTCTTGGAATCATTTGCTTTTTACCTGTAGTACATAAAATGTTTAATCGTGTAAGAGATGTGAAAAATATGATTTTTTTTGCTTGTATTCATTGTTATCATTCAATTGAAAAACAGAATTTAACAACATTGTAAATTTTATATTGCCTGAAAGAATTTTTTGTAGAATATAAGTTGTAAGGGAAAGAATAAAAATGGAGATAAAATGAGTTGAAGGAAAACAGCAAGAATGAGAGAAAAAATCATCAGAAAAATAAATATTAGAGAATACAAAACAAAAAGATAGAAAAGCTATCAAGATAACCATCAAAAGAGTTTGCTACTGTCTTTCCCTCTTTACCCCATAGATAAACAATCATAACACATGCCACTCTGTAGACTCCTTTTGAGACCTGTACTGCTAGAGGCTGGCGCTCCAGGCAGCGATTTATACTTGGAAATGTGTTATGGTATACATGTTCACTGTGTGGAAGTATAATAAAAAGTCAAATGGCCAGTAACTAGGCATGAGTGGACAGGCAAGATTTCTGGGTGGGAGAGGTAAAGGAGGAGAAATCTAGATACATGGGTTTTGCCAGCAGACTCAAGTCAGATATGCTATACTGAGGAAAAGGAAAAGCCATGTGGAAAAAAGTAGATAGCAAGAAACAGGTTAATTTGAGTTATAAGAGCTAGTTGAGGAAAAGCCCAAGATAAAGGCCAAGATTTCATAATTAATAAGTCTTCATGTCATTATATACAGGTTGGTGGACTAAGATGTCCAAAGAGAAAGCTTGTTACATCAATGAACTAAAACAATATTTTATGCAGCTTCTAAGTCAAATTTCTTTATTAAAAAACTCAGTGTACTTCCCTGAACAATCATGAATTATTTAATGCAATAAATATCCATTTAAATAATCACAAATTGATACTGAAGTTAACAGTGCTCTATTGGGATAATATCATTTGACAAATTTGTCCTGAAAATATATAAATTAATATATTTATTATACTTTTGTTAATTATCCCTATCTGAAGCCTTTGTTTTTTTTCAAGATTACCTCTTCTTCTAAAAGAATTCAAATTAGACATATACATTTCTATGAAAAACATTGAACCCAGTATTAATATGCCCCTTTTCCAAAAAGCTCAAATGAAGTTTTCTAATTCCAATATTCATAATATCTTTCAAAAGAACCCTGACATTTCTGACAGCAATCAGACATCTCTATTCCTTCTTATACATTTCAGTAGACATTTGTGAAAATATACCTAATACAACATTGGTTGCGCTATTCCAACCATCAGACGTGGGCAAATAATTCAATCTCATCAAATGTTTTACTGAGTAAAGTGTGTCCTTGAAAATTAATATCCAACACCAAGCAACACTGGAACTATAAGAATCACACAGAAACAATAGGCTGGCAGTTGCTCATCATACTCATAAATAGTGATTTATAATCATTCTTATTCCCAATATGAAAATATCTATGCAAATCAAAATTCTTGCAATGTGATAAAGCATCAAAAAAACAATTTAAGAAATACTGCTAGTTGTAAGAAAAATCTATGCCTCCTAAGAAAATCCATTAAAGAAATAGCGTCAGAATAGCATGGATTAATTAAAAATGAAGACAATTAAGTAAAAAATGTTATGTCATTTAACACTACCTATATGTAAGTAAAATGAAAAATAATATTGATGAGTGTATATATGTGTTTGGGTTGGGGTTATGTACACAGGAGTTCAGATAGCCATGTGGACAGGAGGCAGCATTGTAAACTGTAGTTGCCAAGGGCTGTAAGCTTCCTAATGAGGGTTCTATGTACTAAACTAGTGTTCTCTGTGTATTTACCAGAAATATAACTAAGATGAATATGTCTGTACTTAAGGTAGTTCATGTATCTATTTTCTAATATATTTAAGTGTTAGTAATATTTATTATAAGATGTGTTCTCCATATTTATTTCAGGTCAGAATTCAGATTTCTTTCTATGAATATTATAAAACTAATTTTATCATGGTCATGATTTAGTTATGCTGGTATTATCTTGTTTTTCTTTCATTCTATTTAATTCCTTCAGTAATGATGAACTCATACAAAATAATGAACATATATTTTTATAACTACATATTTTCTCAATACACTAAACTTTCATAACTTTTAAATTTTTCAATGACCAGCAGTTCAAGGGTATTATTACTCCCTTCAAAATATGATTTACAGTCCAGCAATGATGGCACAGGTCTTTAATCCCAGTATTTGGGAGGCAGAGGAAGGTGGATCTCTGAGTTTGAGGCCGGCCTGGTCTATTTAGCATGCTACAGGACAGCAGCCAGAGTTACATGGAGAAACCACATCTCAAAAATGAACAAATATCCTCCACTGCAAAAACAAAAAGCAAAACACTATTTAATATTATTTATAAAACTATTAATGTATTAAAAGAAATTTTGACCATAATGAAATCTCAGATTTACATAAAAGAAAATTGTAGTTTAAATTAGTATTACAATGATTTTATGTACTATATAAGACACAATAGTAAAGATGCCATCCTGAATATTAATATTATCAGTTTTAAACCTGGATATGTTATCTCCTAAGGCACCATAAATAATGAAACTAGAACAAATGGACATTAGGTTGCTCTGAGGTTTATACAGTTGAATATTAGGGGAGATATCCTCAGACTTAATCTAAACTCCCTCTTCTGAGTTTTTACAATTTTAAATGTGAATAAATATTTATTTATATGTCACCAAGTCACTTCTCTTTATGCATTTTTGGTATCAGTTGCATGGTAATGGAGCACAGTAAAGAGGAAGACCAGGGTGTGTGTTGCAGTGAAGGGTGAACTTTAAAATGCTTTAAAATGCTTCATGCACACAGAAATTGCATGCTTTATAGTATACTAGGGCATGAAATAATCCTTATCTAAAATATTTTCTTTAATTTGAGTCATATTGGTTCTCTTGCTTTCTTTTATTTCTATTAGAGACAGTACATCAGTGTTCTTACTTGAAGACACTTAATAGAAAGGTACAGATCATTTGGAAAACTATCAGGATTGGAAATCAAAAGAATATATTTTCTTTAGCTTTTCAAATGAAAGTGAGAAAATGTTCCCACATATAATTGTAATAAAGTATTTCAAAGCTTTACACAGCTATTATTTGCTTTATTTATATCAGTATTTGGCACATAAAGGATAAAACAGTAGAAATTTACAGTGATATAGACCCACAGCATGATTAATAAAAGCCCAGAGACAGACATTGGGGTTCAACCTGAAGACAAGAAAAACAAAGCAGCCATCCACTGGCTCTTACATCTATGCCAGTCCAAATATGGCTATTCTGCTTCCAAGAATCCGCAGAAGTAGACTGAAAGTGAAACCTGTCTCCTCCAGTCTTATGTTCCTTTCCGGTGCTGGGATTAAAGGCGTGCAGCACTACCACCCTATTTCTATGACAAACTAATATGGCTCCTGGGATTAAATGTGTCTGTCACCACTGCCTGATTTGTATGGCTGATCAGTGCAGCAATTTTACTCTCTGATCTTCAGATAAGCTTTATTTATTAAAATATAAATGAACTATCACTACAGAGATAAGTTGTGTAGACAAGTATAAAGGTCAACAAAGGTACATATATGTTGAATTACTAACTTTTAGGAGATGTGTCTGGTTATATGTAGTTAAGTAATCAAAAGTAATGTACAACTTTAGATGGCTTATTTTTATTTGCAATATACTTTCAAAAATATATGTGTATTTATGTAGTATAGAGAGTATGATGTGAAACTACACTGTTTATAAGAAACATCACAGATACTTCTCCCAAAGAATAAAGGAAGTTCGTGAACAAGTTTTGGAAGCCTTAATTGGTGGAAGAAAATACTAGATTTAGGGACTGGCTTTAGAATAGTAATGGGAGACTCTAAGCTTTTTATACATCTCTGGCAGAATATGACAAATTAGCACCATTATTATTTCAACTGGCAAACAATAATCCATTTAACAATTTGTGTATTTATTTTTATATTCATAGACATTGCTTCAAAGAACTTATACAGCCAGAGTCTGAATGCTGCAGGGTGGCTTCCCCAGAAAGCACAGGCAAGGGTAGAGTTGTGACGAGAAGATATCAGCAAGAGAAGAAAGATTTGATCTGGAAATGAGGATCTTTTATTTCGTAGTTAGCCTTACTGAGAGTACTGATTGCAAGGTGACTCACAGCTACAAGATGAAGTCACCAAGTTTCTACCCCAGGTCCAAAGTGAACGTAACGCGACTTGTCTTTTAGAAGTTATCACAACCTAAAACAATTCTGGAAGAAGGCTCTATTTTAGAAGTATTGGGTGAGAACTTTTAATAATGCAAAGCTTTCAGCACTAAATTTTAATCCACAATTTACTTATCTGTGCATCACACAGCACAAACATTTTAGGTGATCCCAAATTTCAACACAAAACAACCTATGCCCCTTCAATATCTAGGGTGTTTTTCAAGATCACTTAAACAAATCACACAGTCCTATTAGTAGAGTACAATGTCATAACAAATTCCTTTTACATGCAAGCTTAAAAGAAATTTCTTAAATTTTAAGGAACTTAAAGTGAGAGTATCTCTTTCCACTTTCCTGAAGAAATACTTCACACACACAACATACCTTTTAATTAAAAATAATAATATAAAATTCTATTAAAACACATGAAATTAACAGAAAGTATAACCTAGGTGTAGTTTTAATTTTCAAAAATCAGTGAAATACTACAATGACAATATTGTTGCAATAGAGGAAGAAAGACATTGATAATTAAAAGACCCACCTTTTAGTATGTAAATATTGAGTTGTAATTACAATGAATAAAGCAAAAATACATGCCTGAAGTTGATAGCTTCAAATAACTTACACACGTTTCCTGTAATAAGAGATAACTTGGCCTTCACAGGTGAAGATATCAAATAAGTACTATAACAAATTAAATTTCTGATAGTACCTCCATATTGCAAGTAACTGAATTAATAGAAATTTTTTGCATATAGAAACATACAAGTTGAAATTCATTTTAGGTTTGTTTGATAATTAATGTTTTATTTTCATCTTAAAATATATTCTTGACTTCCTTGCTCATTTTCTCCCTCCTTCTGCTCTTCCACTGGACCTTGGTAGTACAATCCCTTGTTCTGATGTGAATGTGGGTCTCTGGCTCTATCTCCATCCATCATGCGAAATTTCTATGGTGACAATTAAGATATTCAACAAAGTAACTATGAGACAAGTTCAGTTCAGGCACCCACTCCTCTGCTGCCCAAGTACCTAGCTGGGACCTCCCTATGAATGCCTGGGATCCCCTCAAGAGACAAGTCCCTTGCAAGTCTTAAAAAGACTCCCATTAATGTAGATATCTTATTCCCTTCCCCAATAACCACCCTTCCTCCCTCTCCACCCTCCCACAACCCCAAGCTCTCCACGGTTGGTTCTTCCTTTCTCCCTTCTACCCCCTCCCTTTCACCTACCCCCTCCCCCCATCCCAACTCCCACCCCCATCCCCACACCTGTGCTTCCAACTTTTGTCTGACGATTTTGTTTGCTTCCGACTTCCAGGATAATCTTTATATGTTTTTCTTTGGGTTCACCTTGCTATTTGGCTTCTGCAGGCTTGTGAGGAAGTCAGGACCATGAGGGACTGGCCCACCAACAGAGACAGTGTGCTCTCTATTGGGAGCTCATCAAATCCAGCTGGACCAAGACTGAATGAGCATATGATCTAACTGGACTCTATGAATGTGACTGCCAGTGGGGACTGACTGAGAAGCCAACGATAATGGCACTGGGACCTATCTCTTCTGCATGTATTGACTATTTGGAAACTTATTCTATATGGATGCACATCTTCTTAGACCGAGATGGAGGGGGGAGGACCTTGGGCTTCCCATAGGACAGGGTATCCTGCCCCATTTTAAGGAAGCAATGGGAGGCCGGTGGGGTAGGGGGGGAGCGGGAGGGCCGGGAACATGGGGAGTAAATGTAAATTTTTCTTTTAACAATAAAAAAAAGGAAAAAAATATTCTTGACATAAAAAATACATGCTATAAAGAGTAATACTTCCTTATATAAGAACAGTCACAAACTACATGGTTTATCAGCCCACTAAATCTCAATTTTCTACAATTTCTGGGACCAAAAATTATTTCACACATTTTCTTAATGCCACAAAAGGCTAATAAAGACCCACTCAACTGAGTACAACTCAGATTTCCTGTTCGTTTCTACAAAGCATGCAGAGTTTTTAATCATCTTCTCTGTTCAACTGTGCATATACAAACTGTTGCTCAAGGGTCTGTACTGCATTTGTTTCTGATTGATAGCGATGGGCACACTTGTTTTACACTATATTCTTCATTTTTAAGGACTTTAGAGATTATTGTTTTCTCTGACCTTTCAAAATATAGAAACCTAATTGAAATTGCTTGAATATCCTTTGATAAAAAGTTATAGAGACTGGGACCTATTTATAAACACCCAGATTCCTGATTGTGTTCCTAATTGTAGTACCTCTGATTGTGTTATCAGCAATGCAATATAATATCTGATCAAGTTTATGTCTTTTTTAATAACGAATGTTTTTAGTATCCATGATTAGCTCAAAATTAAAAATAATGAAAAAAGGATATGTGCAATACTTTATTGGAGTCCTTATGTTTTACTAATTTTAATATACAGGTATATTTATATATTAAATTATCTGTATATATATATATCGTTATATAACTAACTTCAAATTTTATTCAGTTATATTTTATTTTTCTTTCATTTTTCTTAAATATAATTTAGAACATTCATTGTTTTTCAAATATCACATTGCAAATAATTATTTCCTAACAAAGGCATTAATTTAGTAAGCAAAACACAATAAACTTTGCCCTAATTATGAATTAAGCTGAAATATGGTTTCTTACTCTTTTAACAGTTTTAGATAAATAGCTAAAACTAAAATTATTTATTCATTACAGAATTAACACTTTTCTTATAAAATTTTTTGAAAGAATATTAATGAATATTGTAAGCTGACTTGTGAGTAAATTTCTGGCTGTGCAAGTATGTGGACACAAATTCAGATTTCCAAAACTCTTCTAAAGCCTGAGTGTGGTGCTGGATTCCTGTAAAAATATAGGAAATAGTTGGGGCTTTCTGTTTAACTAATCAATGAACTCCAAAAAAAGAATCTTTAAAAACAAAAGAAAGGAAGGAAAGAAGGAGGAGGGAGGGGGGAAGGAATGAAGGGAT
>JAQHUG010000321.1:64523-87951 GCA_028555095.1 Dicrostonyx torquatus
AGCCTGATCCTCCACATTACTACAGATTTCTCCATCCCTCTGGTTCTTCAGCTCTGTCTGTCTCATCTTTCAAGGTTTCTTTGTGACCTAAGAGCAGGGAATTAATGGAGACATTCCTTGAAGTGCACACTGAAGAAAAGAAAGTATCTTTAAGAAACTGCTCGTTTAGTTATATGTCTGCATGTAGAAGAAAACAAAGAGATGCATATTTATCATGCTGCACAGTTCAACTCAAATAGTTCAAAGACATAATAATACCAGACACTGAACCTGATAAGAGAGAAAATGAGAAATAGCTTTGAACTCATTGTCACAGGAAAAGACATTCTGAACGAAGCACCATTAGGACACATACCAAGATCATCAAGTAATACATGGAACCTTGTGAAACTGAGAAACTTCTGCCCAGAAAAGGACATCATCATTTATGTAAGATTCAGTCTATGGAATAAGGAAGCCCAACTTAAAGTGGTATTCAGATCTAAACAGAGAATTCTCAACAAAGAAAATTTAAATATCTGAGAAACAACTAAAGAAATGTTCAATGTCTCATATTATCATGGAAATGCAAGTCAAAACTTCTTTGAGATATCATTTTACACATGTCAGATTGGCTAAAATCAATCCATTAAGTAAAAGCTCATAATGGTAAGAACATGGAAAGGGGGGGACACTCATTCACTGCTCGTGGGACTGCAAACTCATACATGCATTTTGGAAATCAGTGGATATTGTCTCTTGATTCAGTCTGGTTAATCAGAAATACAGAAAATGATCTCCTTCAATACTGAGCTATATCACCATTATGCATAAATCCAAAGGATGTTTCATTCTACCACAGAGACAGTTGTTTAACCATTTTCATTGCTGATGTATTAATAATATCCATAAATTGTAAAACAAAATCTAGATGCCCCTCAACAGATGAATGGACAATATATGTGGTATTTACACAACAGAATATTACTCAGCAGTCATTATATCTTAGAAGCCTGATCTTTTCTAATGGAAGAAAGAAAAAGAGAATGGATTGAAGTGGATGTGGGGAGGAACTGGGTGAAGTAGAGGGAAGAGGAAATGTAATAAGGACATTTTGTGTGAGAAAGGATCTAGTTTAAAAGGGGGAAAGTGTTTGAAATATATTGAAAAAAGTGAAATCTTGAAATTCATTTGCAAACAGATGGAACTGGAAAAAAATATCCCAAGTGAAGCAACCCAGACAGAAAGAAAAACACGGTATGTATAAGCAACCCAGACAGAAAGAAAAACACGGTATGTATTTGCTTAGATGTGGATGCTTTTGTTAATTCAATGGTGATCAAGATACAGTCTGTAGAACTGCAGAGGTTAGGTATATACTAGACAGAAGACAGATAGATCTTCCTAGGAAAGAGAAATAAAATAGAAAGATATAAATGTGGGGGATAAACTGAAAGGAGACAGACAAGCGGGGAGGAGGAAGAAAGAGGAAGATGAGGGATGGATTAAGTGAAGGACAATTTCTGGGGTAGTGTGGAAAGATATGCAGTAAAAGCTTCCTAAAATAGGAAGAACACAAAGGCAATCTAAATAAAATTGCCTTAAAAAGTGCAAAAGAAAGCTTCAACTAGATAACTGCTGTCATGAAATGAAGCTTCCCAAATGGGTTACATCTAATTGAACTATTGGTCAATAGGGTCCCACGTTGGAAACCATAGCTTTTCCCAAACAACCATAAACTTGAGGGCAATGTGCTATTGCTGAAGACACTAACTGGTGTAGGAGGGTTCTTCTATACCTTGTGTTACTTTCATTGGTTAATAAAGAAAGCTGCCTGGACCTTTTGATAGGGCAGGACTTATATAGACGGGGAAAAGAGAACAGTAAAGGAAGAAGACTGGGTCAGGGAGAGAGCCACCATGAAGCCGCCAGGGTCAGATATGCTGAATCTTCCCGGTAAGCCCACTACCTCGTGGTGACTTACAGATTATAAAGAATGGGTTGAAATAAGATGTGAGAGTTAGCCAAGAAGAGGCTAGTGATAATGGGACAGGCAGAATTTAAATTAATATAATTGTCATGTGCTTATTTTGGGCATAAGCTAGCTGGCAGCCTAGAGCCGAGCTGAGAGAAACAATAGGGCCTGCATTCCTCTCAGGTGCTGGGAACAGCAGCTGCACCTCTTGCAACAACTAATCATACAGCTCATGGAACATGCAGAAGTAGAGATGGTGCCTACATGGAGTCTTTACTCCTATGGGTTAGTGTCTTTGGTACAGGAAGATACTCTGTAGTACCAAAGGAGAAATGTATACACCAACACATCTGAAAAACGTTTGATCTACAAGGCTGCTCTGCCTGAAAGGTATGCTAGAGCAATGGTGAAACAAAGCTTGTAAGAGTAACCAACCTATGTTTGATATGATTTAAAACCCATGCTACAAAATGGAATACCGGACATGGCTAGGGTGACTTTTCCTGAGAGCCAATAACCCAAGGACTTTCACTAAAATCAAAGGCTATTATTCTACTAAAGAAAATAGCAATAAATGTACTCCTTGTGGCATATTGTTGTACTCATAAGTCAGCGTCTTGCTCTGTCATCATTTTCCTGTAAGGAGATGGAATTAGTTATAGAGACCTACAGCCAGACAATATGTGGAGAGTGAAAGACCTGGAACAGTAGGTAACCTAAGTATTATGATTTACCCAAGCTTTACAGGCTTTAAATATTGCTTATTAAACTTTCTTGGAAATGGAAACATGATTTATTCCAACTAATGACAGCTTTTGACACCTATATGAAATAGTCACTTTGAGCGATAATCCTGTCAATTTATGCAACATTTTATTCACAAAATGATACAGTACACAGTACTTTCTTTGCCTCTAGAATTGCCTCCACAGCTTTATTTTTAGCTCTATGCATTGGCAGCTAGACATTGTGTTGAAGAGATATCCACCATAATTATTTCATACCAAAGGGAGTCCAACCGCTGCTCATGCATTCAGTCATCATTATCCCTACCAGACAATTTTGGCATCCTTAGGCTTCAAAGAATAAATTAGAAACACAGATGGAAAGTCTGGGAAATATTCCACATGGATATTTTTAAAAGCACAATTCTTATCAAGTACATATTTATAAGGGAGAGCATATAGTTTTAATAAGTATTCTGAATATTAACTATATCATTTTCAGAAACATATTACACCATCTTAATCAAAAAGTATTTAAGCAACTACTGTTTCTGGCAAAATATGAAATATAAATTGTTCTTTTCATTATTACATTAAAAAGTAAATAAATTTGACTCAAAAATTCCTTTTATATTCTGGAGTTCAACCGCCATATATATTTAAGTCTCTTTAAAAAAAATTCACTGTCCTACAAAATGTCATTTCTCAAAATTTAAAGGAAAATGACATTTCATGTTGCATCTTTTCTGGGGGTTCACTTGTTCTACTTCCTTTCTTTTCAGTGTGGTTTTCAAATCAAATCATGTTCTGCTTATATGCTTACTTTTATTTCCCTCATTTTACATTTGTGATATCAGGAGGTAATATAAATTCTTTAGATATAAGCCCATGGAGAAGAAATCTATCAAATATGTTAGCATTTCAGGATGGAACTGAGGCGCATACATGCTCATTAGCTAACAACTTCTAAAATCATTATTCACAGATCATCCAATGGTACTTTTGGATAAGAACCTTGTTGATAGAGTTAAAGGAGAAACTCATTAGTGATGCTTATATAGGAAGTAGCTGCCTATAGATACAAGAAACATACAAAGATACAAAACATAACAGATATACTATGGGATAGAATAATGTTATGTATTTTGCAATATAATTTCAAAATTCATGTGTCCTAGAACAGTAGGACAAAAAGAAAAATTCAATTAAGGTATGAAGTAAGTGATTCCTAGTCTTGAATGAAATAATTTGATTTAGTGGTGAGTAGATAGTAGTGAGATAATTAGAAACCTTTATAGGAAAATACTTATTTAAATGGCACTGGGATTGATATACTCTGCTTCTTAGCACGCATTTTTGTCTCTCTCTGCCTCCACTGTACATCAGTAATCTGACCATGTAGACCTTTAGCTCGAGGTAGTGTAACTTCTACTTTACCCTTGCTTTGTTCCTGACAGAGAGCCAGAGACTGGGAGGAATGTGTGGTTTGTGGATCCTTTTGGGGTCTATCAGGCTTGAACTTTTGAATTTGCTCCAATCACTTATGCAAAGACTAGAGATGTTATTTTTTTTCTACTCTTTCAAGTTGGCAACACTGAGGAGAAGCAGACAGAATTTTTCTTTGTGATACTTCTAATGTAGGCAGTGGCAAAAGAATTAATAGTCTTGGAGTCATTCAGTCTGTATTAAGAGCCTGTGTGTAGTTCAGAATGAGCTGTTGGTTCATTTAATCTTATTATCACTTTGAGCAATAATTCTTAAAGGAAAGGGACCAGTTGTCAGAAGTATTCATTCTTGTTCCTGAAATATACATTTCTACCATTAAAGGAGGATAGGGAGTGATAAAATATTTTGTATATATTTTGAAATGCCATAGTTATTATATTATAATCCTTTATAATATAATATAATCCTATAAAATATTTCATTGTAGACCAGATGTAACAACTGTATACATATGCCCAAATAACTATACTGGATATATAATCTCTATTTCTCTCTCCAAGTGTGTGTGTGTGTGTGTGTGTGTGTGTGTGTGTGTGTGTGAACATGTCTGTTTTCTTGGGTGTCTTTAACATGTGTGATTAACATACATATGAGTGCACCAAAAGATAAGAGGATGCTGCTTAGTTTCTTGCTTTTTCCTCTTTCTTGCTTTGTAGAGACACATCCCATATCTCACTGAGCCTGGACCTAGGCTGGCATCCAGAAAACCCCAGGCATCCACCTTTTCCCTGTCCTGTCATACAGTGCTAAGGTTACAGGAGTTTAATGGAAAATCCCCGAGGGATTACCTTTGATAAAAAAATAAGTCTGCCTGCCATTTCTTTGTCCTTCCCAGTCTCCATGAGGTAAATAGGACATTTCCACCAGGCATTGCCATACTAAAGTGCTTACTGGCACATGGGAGAACATAAAACCACCACATTCAACTCTCTGGCCCCGAAATGCTTACAGCAATATCATAATGCAGAATATGTATTCAGTCCAAACTTTACAGTCTCTATAGTCTATAACAGTCTTGTTTAAATTTCCAAAGTCTCTCCTGAGACCCATGTCAAATCTTTTAATTGTAATCCCCCTGAAAAAAATCAAACTGAAAAATCAGATCACATGCTTCAAACATATAATGGCAAAGGATATATATTACTATTTTAAAATGCAGAGAAGGAAGCATAACAAGGAACTATTGGAGAAAAACAAGACCAAAATCTCCCCGGTCAAACAACTTTGCATCTCAATATATATCTTGGAGTAGGAGGGTCCTCATGTATTTCTATTCCTTTCATTGGTTGAATAAAGAAACTGCCTTGGCCATTTGATAGGGCAGCCCTTAGGTGGGCAGAGTAGACAGAATGGAAGGCTGGGGAGAAGGGAAGTGTGCCAGATGCCATGATGTTCCTACACTAGATGGACGTAGGTTAGACTCATGCCAGTAACGGCAAAAGGCAGCCACTTTCTTTACCAAAATATTACATTAACAATATTTAAGTGATGTACTAAAATTCTTCTCCTCTGAGACCTCTTGAGTGAGCCTCTGACAATTCACATAGCTCTTAGCACCTCTGTCTTCTGTGCTCATATTAGTGTTGCCCATTAAGCTGCGACTAAAGCACTCCACTGCTTTCCAAAGGCAAAGTACCAAAGTCCATATTTCTCCAAACAAACACATTATCATGCCTATCTTAGCAAGATACCAGTCCCTGCTACCAACTTCTATCTTATTTAGGATTTTTATTGATGTGAATAGACACCATGACCATGGCAACTCTTAAAAAGGGTTGTGGTAGCTCCATTAAAATTTCAGAGGTTCAGTCCATTCCCATCATGACAGGGAGTGTGGCAGTGTACAGGCAGATGTGGTGTGAAGGTAGATGAGAGTCCTACATCTTGCAAGTAACAGGAAGTCAGTTGACTCTCACACTAAATGAAGCTTGAAAAAAAGAGACTTCAAAGCCTTTCCCAAACTTCCTCCAACAAGACCACACCTACTCCAACAAAGCCATACCTCCTAATAGTGCCCCTAACTTTGAGAGCCATTTTCTTTCAAATCACCACATGCAGTTAATTCACCCAGTGGGTACATCATATTGTCTGTAAGCTTCTGAACCTAGCATGTTACGAGTTATTCTTAAGCATGTAGTAGATTGCTATTCTTTCTCTAAGTATAGACATTGATATTCATATTATCCAAGATGAAAAAGATAAGAATCTCTGACTTCTAATACAAGACAGATGAGAAAATAAAATATAAAGTTGTTAGTTTCTTGATATTCATATTATCCAAGATGAAAAAGATAAGAATCTCTGACTTCTAATACAAGACAGATGAGAAAATAAAATATAAAGTTGTTAGTTTCCTTCTTAAGCTACACGTTTTATAGAACCACACCCACAGTCCCAGAATTTAGTGTTTATTTCTTGGATTAGGAGACCTATGTCATCCTCAGCTATTACCAACAGTCTGAGACTAATCTGAGTTATATGAGATACCATGTCAAATGTGTGTATGGTATTTGTATGTATGAATAAATATGCATGTATGTATAAAATGTTTCTTAAGAAGTCATTCTACTAAGGAGGTTCAGCAAAAATTCATTTCATAAATAGAGATATTAAATCTACCTGAGAGATAGCATGTATAGACTTGAATATTTTTCAGGTTCTGTACAAAGACAAACCAAAATTATCTTTGGGAATGACTTCATGATGTTGGCTTCCTTTACTAAATGTCAATTCTTTTTTGGTGCCCTGAAGAGACACTTAAATCTCCAAATGTTCTTCCAAAGTTCAAATGACAAATGTATGCCATCTGCAAACTACAATTAAGGACATTAAAATATATCTCAAAGGTTACTTATCACTTATTCTGAAGAGGTAAGTACTCTTAAGGAAGGAAGAAAAGGTGTTTCTTTGACTATAAAGCTCCAAAAGCTAGATGATCTTACATTAAAACTAATTTTGAATCCACCAGCATGCTAGGGTGACAGGATACCCAAATAGCCTGGCTTCTACTCAGACACAGGTGTCTGGGAAGAAAACTGGTACAACTGGGGTAAAAGTTTGAAGATAGAGCTGTCGTGCAAGTGAAAAACTGTTTACATACATTTTTTATGAATTGCTACAGGCCAAATGTTATCTTTCATTAAAAAAAAAATCATTCTGTTGAAGAAAGCTGCTTGTCTGCTTCTAGTTGCTCAGCCCAGAAATAACCACACAGAAAATGTATTAATCAAATTACTGTCTGGCCTATTAGCTGTAGCTTTTTATTGGTTAACTTTTGCATCTTATTTAACCCATTTCCATTATCTGTGTACTGCCATGTGTCTGTGACTCACTGGAAGTCTCTGACCAGCATCTGTCTTTGACAGAGCAACATGGCTTCATTTTGACTCTGTCTTCTTTCTCCCAGTATTCAGTTTAGTTTTATCTGCCTAGCTTTTTTCTGCCCTGTCTATAGGCCCAAAGTAGCTTCTTTATTAATCAGCGATATTCACAGCATACAGAGGGAAATCCCATATCAACATTCTAAAAATCCAAAGGCAGGGAATTCTGCAATAAGTTTTTAATTTTCTTTTGTATTTTCCCTATGCATCTAAAACAATAACAACAACAAATAAAAGTCCCGTAGTCAGGGCACAAGCCTTTAATTCCAGCACTAGGAAATCAGAGGCAGGTGGATATCAGTTCAATGACAGACAGCCTGGTCTACAGAAAGAGTTCAAGGACAGGAACCAAAGCTATACAGAGTCACCCTATCTTAAAAAAATACAAACAAAACAACAACAACAAAACAAAAAAGTATGAGAATTAAGCTATAAATAGCGATATAATTCTCCTCAAATGTGTAGTTCTGTGAGAGGTGATTATTTCACTTTTGAAACAAGCAAAACAAATTTTTCTAAACTTTCCTTGTACAAGATTTATAAAAGATACTGAAATGTGAAAAGCTCTCTCTCTCCCAATTCCCAATTCCCCTCTCTCTGTTAGGATTTTGCTTGACTTGGGCTTGTATAGGTTTTATCCAAACTGCAACATACCCTGTGAATTCACATGTGTAGTTTCCCTACTTTTTTTTAGAAGATAATGATTTATTATAGGCATCCAGCTCCACAGGTTCTTATACTCTTTCTGTTCCCCCTTCCTCAGGAATCTCAGAGCCTTGTGTAGGAATTGTAGTATATACATTCCTTTTAGGACAGAACTTTCTGCAGTGACTCATTCTCTAAACTCTGGCCTGCAATATGAGGGCTGGGTTGTTGGGGTTTCTGTCCCATCTGGTACCCCACAGCCGGCAAGCTCCAAAGAAAATCACACAGAGAGTCTACATTAGGCTATAAACAGATTGGCCCATTAGCTCAGTCTTCTTACTAGCTCTTGTAACTTATATTAACCCATTGTTTTTATCTATGTTAGCCACATGGCTGGTATCGTTTTCTCAGCCAGGCAGCTCACTTGTTACCTCTCTGGTGGTCTGCGCAGGAATGCCAAGTGAGCTTCCTGCTTCCCCAAATTCTCCTGTTCTCACCTCTATTTCCTGTCTGGTTTTCCTGCCTATACTTCGTGCCTGGCCAATCAGTATTTATTTAAAACATGATTGACAGAATACAGAATTGTCCCCCACCACTGGCCAGTTGTGGATCACATTGGGTATTAGCTTATTTTTGATTTTTATTAAAAACAGTTACTTTCTTTAAAAATGAGTTGTTATTATGGATTCATCCCTTTATGTTTCTCATTACAGAATAAATATGCTTGTAAGTCATAACTTTCTAGGGGCAGGACCCTTCAGGGAAACCAAATCTTCTCCTATGAGCAGCAATCAAATGCTAGTGGCTAGTTGCAGGATTTCATGTTGACATTCCAACTTCCATGAGGTAATTGTTCACTGTTCAACCTAGCACAGGTTTTGTGCATGCTGTCACAATCAAACTGAGTTCTTATGTGCATCATCCAATGTGTCCAAAAAAATATGTCTCCTTACAATCATCTATAATCTGTAGTTCGTAAAATTCCTCCATCTCTTCCTCCTCAATGATTCATGGGGGCATGCATGTGTGTGTGTGTGTGTGTGTGTATGTGTATGTTTGTGCATGTGTATTGTGTCCCATTTAGTGTAGAACACGCCACAGTCCTAGGTTCTAGAGATGCAACAGTTTTTAGTTATATCAATGAATAATTGTGAGTCATTTTTAATACTCTGTCCATTTAGCATAAAGATAGTAGTAGTATCATCACGAGGTCATTTCACCTAAGTATGAGTTTTGTGCTTTTTACCAAGTGTCAGACACAGATTCCATCTCATCAGGAAAGCCTTAATTCTAATCAGATATTGGTGGTTATCCCCATAGCACCTATCTGTTTTACTGTTGTCTCAGCTATACTATTTTCAAATAATGCATATTTTTCGTTTATTTATTTACTATTTTTGCTATTTTCAGAGAATAGAGGACAAGCTGTAAGAGACAATGGTCTCCTTCTACTGTGTGAATCTTGTGGAAAAATTTCATCTCACCATTTGCCAAGGGAAGCACTGTTGTCAACAGAACTGTACTGCCAGCCCTTAATAAAATTTTTGTTAAGAGTCTTCTATAATTAATATTTCAGCTTCAAAATCCTTTCAATATTGAAATTAAAAAGTAACCAAAAAAAATTTACTTCAATCCTTCCATGAAAACAGAATTAGAAGCATAATTTCAATGTATTTTTAGCAATTTAAAATTATTCTGATTATAGAAATTTCTGAAACAAAACTTCACAATAATGTCATCATTAATGCAATTACAAACACTCTGAATTTGGGCTCTGGAAAGTATATTCCTTTGGTGTACACAGGCAATAACCATTACTTTTATCTAAAATGTCTGTGTTTAATTTTGACTTGACAAAGGAATGAATTAAGTGTAAGAATAACAAATTAAGTGAAAGATGTCAGGTGAAAATAATATTTATTAATATTTCCCTATCCCCATATTTCTGATATGTATAATTTAAGATCACATGTTAGAAAAGATATAAATACTTCTATTTGTTATGAACTAGGCAGTGTAGTCTGTAGAAAAGTATGGGAGGCAATTATGGATGAGAGTTACATCAAAGTGGCATGAGAATACTTTTGAACTGGATTTGTGGCTTCAATGTCTTAATTATGATGATGATTTCTTGGCTAAGTTGCATAAAAATTGATGCAATATCTCAAAAAGAACCCAAAATATATGAATATCTTTCTAATATTGCTAATTTCCATTATTATTTTATTAGCTACTATTACTCAAGTAAATTCTAAATCATTTAAGCTAAAATATTCTCATTTTCAGTAGTATAACTAATTATTTTAAGGAACTATAGCAGAGAATTATTATCCAGAGGAAGATTATTTTCCAGGAATACTAAGTTGGAGGTGATAATTAGAAAATTAGCAATATAAATCATATGCATTGAAATAACAATAAACATAGCACTACACAAAAATTTAGGATCTTACACTATAATGTAAGTATTTATGATGAGCTTTGGATATTTTTGAATACTCTTATTGTTTACTCATGATAGGGATAATACTTGCTTTACCTTATCTCTGCAAAAAGACATTTGATTGATCAAAATCTTCTGTCATTTTCTGAGCTAAGTGTAGCAAGTCATCATTTATTTTAAATGCCTTTTCACAGTATACAAATATACTAGAACTAACGGATGTTTCCTTTTCTATGGAATTAAAGAAACTATAATATTTAATAAAACACACAGCAATGTAAGGATATGATCAAAGCTTAGAGTTTTACAATGAAAAGAAAAATGTAATAAAGGTTTTACTTAACCTCATTATATTCAGAACAGAAAGACATGATATAATTAAGACCAGGCTATAAACAGGTTGTTAAACTTTAAATCTTAACACTCTGAAATAGCAGTTTTTGTCTTTATCCATGTACTAGGGACATGATTTTTTCCCTCATAACAACATACTCCTTAAGGAATTTTACACATGCAAGTAGTTCATGATTTTATTAGTCAAATAAAAGATAGTTCATTTTACTCACTCACCATTGTCACAATTTAAAAAAAACAGAGACATAGACATTCAAACCCACATAGGTAACTTTAAAATTAATTACACAGCGTTTTTACAACATTAGCACATATAAATGATTTTAACAGACACTTGAAACACATTAGTATGAAAGCAGCTTAAATGTAAGAAATTAGTCTTTTTCCTACTGTAATATATTATATAATATGACACAGCTAATATATATCATGTTCATACAAAAGTAAGAGCTATCAAATCCAAGGAAGGGACTCAGAAAGGAGCAATCCAATTAGACTGTGTTTGATTTTAGCTGTGATCTAGTAAAGTAAAGCATGGGTGAAAACAGCACATAAATTTGCACTTTAAGCATGTATTATGAAGTTTTAAAGTGTTGTCAAACAGATTTATATTTAGATATTTTGATAAGCTTTTCTTGAAGGAGAAAGCAAGTTTATTTCAGCTCAAGGAATACTAGAATTTTAGGATACAGCTAGAAATAAGAGACATTTTATCACGATAGTGTGAATTTCACTTTCAGCCAACCTTTCAGATTTTAGGTTTTATCTCTTTTAAAACCAAAAATCTGTGACAAAATATTTATATATATTTTGAGACACAATTATATAGCATTTATGAAAGTGTGGCCAATAACAATATGGATAATTTTGTTCAAATAATATTTAAGTTTTAGCAAGACCTAAACAACCATGAAATGAGTAATATTAGCTATGTCTCTTTTTATCTGATTCTAACACACTGAAGATAATTGCAAATAAATAAAAAGTACTCAAAAATATAGTTAAACTAATAACACATAAGTCATTTATAATAATTTAAGGTATGTCTGCCAGAATAATATTTTAAGCAGCCATTTAATTTAGTGGAAAGAAAGTATAATAATCTCTAATAATAGATATAATTTCTAGTATTCAGGCGTAGAAAGTAATATGTATGGAAAAGCATGGAAATGTAAAATATTACAGAGATATTTAGATTCAAAGAGAATTATATATTTTCAGATGAGATTTGTAAAAGTAAAATTAACAATAGCTTTCTTATTCTTTTCTCCATTAAACAAGTATCCACATCACTCTAATCTATATCAGATCTCATTTATGCCTTCATGAAACTTCCTAGAGATGTTTTTTGAACTCATGGACCCTTTTGCTACATGTTTTTTATTTGAATGGAAACTTTTATAAATTTTATTATTGAGAAGGAAATTTGGAGAAAAACATTACTAAGAAATCAATAATTCAGTTTTTCACACAATAATTTTAAGATGTTTGGGGTAGATTTGAGAGTATATACAAAATATTTCTATATAACTGGAGTTGATAAGAGCTCTTTGAACTACGAGAATGAATTGGTCCAGCATTGTCATATATTATTTATATATATATATATATATATAAACACATATACATATATATAATATATATACCACACACACATGTGTTAAGAATATGCATGTGTACATATTCTTAACAATATATTGTTAAGAAAATCTGCTAAAAATTCATATATATATATATACTTATCAAGATATACAATCATATATTTACACTTAGATACATTGTTCACACACAAATATACATATGAGTATAAAAAACAGAAGAAATTCCTTCATATTACTTTTCTGAAACAAGTATTATTCAAATGCTTTAAAGAGACATATTAAATATGAAAATTATAGGGCAATATTCCTAAACAACATAGATGTAGACATATCAAAAATTTTATTCACCATGGCCAAGTTGTTTTACCATGATAATACAGGGATGATTGAATATATGTTAGTAATAAATGTAATAATTGATGCAAATGGGCTTACAGAAAAATAATCTCATCAAATCAATAGATGCAAAAAAATACCTTTGAGAATTACCAACTTATTTTTATGATGAAAGTTTGAAAGAAAATAGGACACTTTAACACAATCAAGGCAACATATGACAGAAACACAAGCACCATCATCTTGAATAAAGAAAGACTAGAAGCAATCCTTTAAACTCAAGAGTAAGAGAGGGTTGTCTACCATCCCTATTTCTCTTTAATATAGAATTTCAAACACTTGCTACAGTAATAAGAGAAGAGAAGTAAATCAAGGGTAAAAGTTAAGTTGAGAGAAGAAATAATAATATTCAAATATTCATATAATATGCTACTAAACATAAGACATCCAAGAATTCCTCCAGAGAACTTCTAGAATAACAAACAATTTCCCCACAATGTTTATTATATTGAAAATATTATAAGAATCAATACTGGTTTATAGATCCAGAACAAACATGCTGAGAAAAATATCATATCCCCATTCAGAATATCCTCAAAGAAAATAAAACTTTTAGAAATGAATCTAACATTTGAAGTTAGCACCAAAAAAAATTTTGTCACTGATAAAAGGAGGTTGAAAACATTATATGCTGGAAAGTTCTCTCCTGTTCCTGATTTGAAACATTTGATAGTTTGGAAATAGCACATCTAACAAAAGAAGTTTATGAATTCATTAAAATCCCTATTACAAATACTTACAACTCTCCACTCAGGAATAGAATAAAATAATATATTCCATATAGTGTAACAAGAGATATTAGATATTAAAAATAATTGTCAGCAAGTGGAACAAAGCCTAAGTAATCTTGTTTTGAGTTGTTGATCTGGCGAGTTCCAATAACTTCCAAAAGAGTGTCAAAGCAATTACTGCTGTTCTTGATTGCCTTCCAGAACTTGAAGGTAAGATCCTATTGTATGATACAACACATTCAGAAACAGGACTTTGAGAAATCAAGCTAGAAATGACCTGAAAGCCTCCTGTGAAGGACTGGCCTTATATTACAAGAAGAAGCTTTGAAAGCTGCCAAGGAAGAAAAGGAATTAATAGCCCTAGTCTGTTGTAAATCCTATGAACCACAACAATGACCAACATAGAAAGACAAACACAAAGATGAAATACTCTCACTTATATCTTGATAATAATGAATAATGGCTTCTTCAGGTGTAAAGCCTGTTGAATAAGAAATAGTTCATCCCTGGTCGTATTATTTTAGAATATGCCACACTGACATTCTTCATTTTAAATTGGTAATCATTAGTTTTAATTTTGCATTTTTTTCTGAAATTAAAACATAATTACAATACTTTCCCCTTCCCTTTCATTCTTCCAACCTTTGAAGCATACTCTTATTGTTCTTTTTATTAATTATTTGAGAATTTTGTTAAATGTGTTTTTAACATATTCATATTCTATCCCAAACTCTTTGCAGGTAAAAAAAACAAAACGAAACACAACAAAAAACCCTTCCCGAACCACAAAACCTTTCATTTTCCTTCTATTATTTTTTTTCCTTTTGGTTTTTCAAGACAGGGTTTCATTGTGTAGATTTGTTGTCTGTTCTAGAACTCACTCTGTAGATCAGGCTGGCCTTGATCTTATGTAAATCGGCCTGCCTCTACCTCCCAAGTGCTGGAAATAAAGGCATGTGCCACCACCACAACTATGAAATTATTTTTACTACAACCAACGAGTAAAATTTGAGTTACACCCACATAATTGAATGAATTCAATTATTATTGAAAGGTTTTATAACATGATCAACTTCTCAGGGGCTATACTCTTAAGGAACACTCTCTCTCTCAACAGCTATAACTTATCTATATCCTTACACCTAGGGCTGGGTTTTATGGTCATTTCCTCTTTTTATGCTAGAATGTGGTCTGGTTGTGCGTTCCCATGTCTTGCTGATGCCGCCTCCTTTGTATGTTCATGTGTGCGAGTGCTCTGTTGTATCCAATAGATACTGTTTCTTTATATGGAATACCTCTGACTCTTCAGTTCTTTCTAGACCCTTTCTAAAATTACCTCTGAGACTTGGGAAGACAGTGTACTATGCATATCACACTAGTGGATGAGCATTCAACAATATCTTATTCTCTGTACCTTAGTCCATTGTGATTGTGTTATCAGCTACCAAGAGAAGGAAGAGGAGGAGGAAGATGAGAGGAAGGGGAAGATCAGGCAAAGGCAAAAATAATAAAAATTGTAAAGTCCTAAGGCTTCTTACGACTGAAGCTCATATGACTATGCCTCCAGCCTGAGTGATTGGAGCCACAGGGCCTAAAGCGTCACCGTAACTTGTGCAGTTTGGTGTGCTAATCATTTTCCTTGTGAGTCCCCCACCTTGGACCTTTAATGACCAACATTTCTAGGTGAGCTTCTGTTATTCACAGTTCCATTCACAGAGAGAAAAAGTGCTAGTCAATTGTGATTAACAAAATGGTTTAAATCAGTCTCTAGTGCCTTTTATAAAATGTAAATTTTCAAAAAATAACTATTTACAAATAAGGCAGTAAAAACATGAAATAATCAGCTAGAAAATACTCACAGATGTGGGGAAATTTTATGGTAAATTTGTGGCTATGTATTACTGGTACCAATGAAAACTATACTGCATCAGGTAGATAAGTTTGGGTTTTGTTTGCTTGTTTGTTTGTTTTTTAAGACAGGGTTTCTCTGTAGCTTTGGGGCCTGTCCTGGAACTAGCTCTTATAGACCAGACTGGCCTTGAACTCATAGAGATCCACCTGCCTCTGCCTCCCGAGTGCTGTGATTAAAGGCATGTGCAACCACCGCCCGGCCCAGATAGATATTTTTGGAGAGGTAAGGATATCATGAAAGACTGTTTAATACTGTAAATATCAAATTCTGAAGAAAAAAATTACATTTCCATAAGATCTGATGAAATCACAGTATATATAACTTTTTAAACATTTTTGAAATTAGAAACATACTGATAATAGCAATACTTTAAAACAGAAAGTAAATAAACGTTTTGAAAAACAACACAGTGTAATATTTGACAATACTTTCAAAGGCTTAAACATAGTTATAATCATAATAATTAAAGCAAAAGTTAAATAAATGTAATGGCAGAAATATTTGATGGGATATATCATAATAAAAGTATGAATAAAAATGTACCATTTTTACAAAAAGTTTAGAAAAATTGTTAATAAAATTTAATAGTTGCATGAATAGATATGTAAAGAAATTGAACAAGAAGGAATATATTTTGACCTAATCATGGATTATGTGACTCCTCACCTGTAATATCACATACAAAAGTGAGATAGTGAGATATCAATAAATTTCCCTTCTTGAAATTTGCCTTACTTATGTTACTGGACTCAGGTAGTGAAATGTGGTTACCTTATAAAAGAATAAGCAAAATAGCTTCCAGTTGAAGATGGTATCATCTTAGAGACACAAAGCTATAAATAGTAAATTCTAAAAGTATTACCACCAGGAAATTAAACACCCTAAAAACATGAAGTTTATTTAAACTAAAGAATATAAAATCTATTTGTATATTAGCAGTTGTGATTTCTATAAGTTCAAGGAAAATATACAATGCTTTGCATATTAATGAATAATTACTTACTGCAAAACCTAAGACATCAAAATTAAATGAAAGGTTTTGTTACGTGAAACCTAACAAAAATATTTATCTCTGAATTTTGCTATCAGATATATTAATAATCTATATTTAAAATCAATAATATTTTAAGGAGAGATTAAGATGACCAACATCTTTCCTTTATTCACTGACTTAATGTAGAACAAAACTTCATACTTGTAGGTCCTACAGAATCTCAAAGTTTTGCTCATCTGATTGTGGCTAATTTAATGAATACAGCTTTGCAGTTTATTGATATCAGGACACATACAAGACAAGTTTAAGACAGTATCAAATCAGGGCTGCCTTCTCCGTACAGCATTTGATATTCAAACTTTCTTTATTCCATACTAATTCAAATTCTGTAAATTTGTGTTGTTGTCTTGTTTTCCATTATCAGAGAAAGAGCTGATTTTGTATATATATATATATATATAGACAACTCCCAGTTTGCTGATCTAATGATCACATCAAATAACAGTTTTGAGTTGCTTATAAAACTCTTAAAAGAGTATCCCAGGAAACTGTGTATAATAGGCTTGATAACAGTCATACTAGCCACCAAATAAATCATAATTAATCTACAATCTGTAGACACAGAAAGATTAGGCATAGGAACTAGAGGAGCACATGGGTGTCCCTGGGAGGGGAAATAGACCTGGTGGACTAGAGTGGGTTGGGGATGTGAGATCTGGAAGATCATATTGGAAAGACGGAAGGAGATAGAACTGAGGCAAGAAATATGGGGAAAAAAGCTATAGTTGAAAGGCATTTAGGGACAGTATGAAAACCTAGTGCAGAGGAAACTTCTATCATATATCAAGGCCAACTAAGGTAGTCTCCTAATAATAAGGGAGACAGAAGCTCTACTTGCCATCTCATATTACCCAATGAAGCTTTCAGAGCCATGACAGGGTTTCATCCAGTTGAGTTGTTGGATGAAAGGATAACGTGGAAATTCCCAAACAATCCAGGCCATTGAGAGACAGTAGGTTGCTCTCTACTACTGACAGTAAGACCCCGTTACTGAAGACAACACTCACACAGCTCACTGAACACTGCAAGCTCAAGTTGTTGACTAAATTGAATCTTTACCTCATGTTCTAGTAGTGTCTATGACAAAGCAAAGCATTCTGTGGGTTATCAAAAGAGAAGCATAAATACTAAAAGAAACACAAAACCATAGACATACAATCTGTTCTTGATGCAAAATATGTTAGGACAATGATGACACAAACCTTGATAGTAACCAGCCAATATTTGATTTGACTTAAGGCCTAATCCAAGAGATCACAATTATACCTGATAGTACTCAGTGACCAAGAACCAGAATCTAGATAGCCAGACCTAGTGTAAAACCATGAAAAAGCTTAAAACATGTAAAAACATGTAAAAGCATGTAAAACAGTAAAATAACTCCTGATGCTATTCTTTTATAGTCAAAGTTCATTGCCTAATGAAGTCATCTTAAGAGAGGCTTCCTTCTGCATCAGATGGTGTATATACAGAGACCCACAGACAAACACTGTGAAGATAGTAAGATATTGGAACTCACAGCTCTAAATGGAATGTTTTCATCCAATCTCGCCCTTCAGGACTCAAGGAACCCCATGGAAGAGAAAGCAGATGGAGCGTGCAGAAAGACCAGATAGACACCAGCAGAATGAGGCTCTCAAAAACAACTGAGCAAAGCTCATATGTTTATATGGGTGTGCACCATAAAACAAAACTTCACACTTGATATTGTGTGTGTGTGTATGTGTGTGTCTGTGGATGTGTTTGTATATGTATAAAATATGTATAAATCACACACACACACACACACACACACACACATATATATTTCAGTTTAGTACATTTATGAGACTCCTGAAGGTATAAACTATTCTTTTGCCTTCTTTCAGGGCTGTTTTGTTTTTCTGTTAGCTTTTTTTGTCCACCTTTGATATGATGGTTTTATCTTAATATACTTTACTTTGTTAAAAGGGTAAAACTCTAGTTGTAAAGGGTATGTGGGGAGCTGGAGGAGTGGAGGGAGGGAAACTATGTTCAGGTAGTATTGAAAATAAAAATTGATTAATTAATTAACCAACTGACAAAAAGTTGTAAGAAACAAATCAAACATCTTAAAGTAAAGAAAGTGCTAATGTCACTGCTTTTGCCCTCAAATTTCACTTCTAAATCTTTTCTAAGATAAATAATTAATAATGATAGAAATAATAATAATAATAATAATAATAAACTTTAACATAAAGCTAGAATAATTCTGCAGTATCTTTAGCAGTTTAAAGAAATGCTAGAAGCTAGAGGTAAAAAGACTAGATATTATTAAAGTGAGTACACTATCTTTGAAGTCACCTTTTTCTATATCCTCAGGGACATTTGATTTTTAAAAAAAGTATAATTCTAATTTAAATTAACAGCAAACTTAGGAGGTGACTTTTGTAATGTGTATACTCTATACTCTATGTGGATATAGATTCAATTTCCAATTTTGAAAAAAAATTCCACAATTATGCACAGATTAGTTCAAACTTGAATGTGCTTGTAAGTTTATGAAAATTAATAATTTCTGTATAAAGGACACACATTATGCATGGTACTTGAAAGAATATCTATGAGAATGTAAACATATATTTTCTTGTTTTCTATTTCAAAAAATATCTAATGAGAAAACATAGCCTGACCTGGAGATTTTAAGGTCCTAAGTACCTGGTACCAAGAATAAAGAGAAATACAACTAACTAACTAAATAACTAAATAAGTTCTCTTGTTTATACATTATTTTCAATCTTCAGTTCCAGCCAAGAATTTTGATTTTGTAAGCCATCACCTCAGCAGCTGTCTTGAAGCACCCTTGCCATGCCCTTGCTATTCCTTTTCTCAGTGGTGCGTATGCTCACATGTAAATAATAGATAGGGTACATTAAGGCATGGGGTAAATTGTACAGGTTTATTTGGCACTGAGCAAACATCTGCTGAATAAAATCAAAATTTATCGCCATCAAGATTTTTCTGCTCTAATTTATTGTCAGCCATTTAGAAAATGTCTGTTGCTCTAAGTAACACTAATAACACACACACAGAGAGACACACAAACACACCCACACACAAATTCATTGGAACTTGAGCCCTCGGTTCTCAGGGTCAGAATTCTGTGACACTGCACTTCAAAGCAATTGCATTTCTCATCACTTTTTGATCTCCAAAGTTAGGTAGGGCTAAATAAAAATAGAATCGGAATGAGTGTACTCATCTCCTCTGAAGACTTTACTGCACCGTCAGTGATTCTTCAGGAACCACTGCTGAAAAATCCGAATTAAAGAAGGTCTCTTTTCCCAAGGTCTACCTATTCTCCTTTACTCTGCACTGATTCTTCAGCACTGGAGCATTTCAGGTCTGTGACATTGACCACTATACCACCAGTGTTCTTTTAAAATAAACCATGAACACAAATTCTGTTTTAAATAAAATGACAACAAAACTATTATAAAAATTTCTACACAGAGAATCACAATTATTTGAAAAAGACTACAGTCTGGATTTTAAAAATATTTGCCATTTGCAACTCAGTACTCTAGTGTATTTTTATATCTACATGCGGAGGAAAGTACAAATGTTTGCTCCATGTAAATAAATAATCAACCTTATGATGGCTAAAACTAGGGTCTGGCTGATGCTTAGGTCACATGTACACAAAAACTGTGTAAATCATATCTAGCATTTGCATCGTATTTTTCAAGAGATGAATGTGTACTTGGTGACTTTATATTCTATACAATTAACTAAAAAACTATAAAATATGATCCCCCAGTCTGTAGAATGCTTGGTCTAAGAAGAAGTACTTTTAGTATATCACAGATTTGTCTACATTATTTTTAGTATTTTTTCTCAAAAGTACTTTAGAAAGAAGAGAGACAAGTTAGAGAAAAAAGTCTACTATGCACAAAGTGAAATATCAAGTACATAATAGAAAACTCAGTGGGACTATACCCATTATTGAATCCCTAAGTACAATTTTTATGCCACAGCAATATTTATATGTCTTCATGTGATTCTAACGTGCTCCCTACAAGATTCCTTCAGTTGCATCTCTGCTTAACTGCTTACCAGCTAATTACATAATTTGCCTCCCTGCTTAGTAAATTAAAATCCCAATTCTCCTTCTTATAGTGCATTCACTCCAGATGAGTCAACATCTGTACAGAAAGGATAGCAGCCATTCAGCAAGGATGCTGCTGGTTCCCAGAGTGAAATACTGAAAATGTCAGCAGGGCTCAACTACTCAGAGTGAGTTTTTCACAGTAAAGGTGGAAACAAGCCAGACATATTTAATCAAATGCATCAAATATAAAACATACTCTACAAAACTCAGCAACTATGAATTTTAAGAGACTTTTAAACTTGACCATAATTTTTCTTTCTCATCATAAAAGTATTGTCTTTTTGTATAGCATTTGTATAGCATTGTCTTTTTGTATAGCATTTCAACATTAAAAGACTTCTATTTTGATCCCTTTTGCTTAATAACATCCCATGAAGCAACAAGGTACAATATTAACATATCTAATTTACATAAAAGACTCCAATCTTTCATTCCTTTTTTATGTAATTTGCCCAAGTATTGTCACCCTTAATAGTTCCTTCTGTATTTGCATGTATACAATGCCCTTTCAACCCTGGGGAAACTGAATTCCAAATTCTTTAAAGTTGGGATAAATTTTGTGTTGATTTTAAAATATGAATTTGAAACTGAAACTCTTGTGAGAAGAAATTGCAAACTTGTCTAATTCTGGAAGTACATAAAAAATGAGGGAGGCTCTGTAAGAGTAAATACAAATAATTAGTAAGCCTATAATTTTTCTTTGTTTTTATAAGACAAAAATCTAATTCAGAATGTAAGGACTTTATGTAATTCAATTATTAATTCTTCAGGGATAGTTAGAATTTTACCACTCTAAAACCAGATATCGCTAAGTCTCAACTCATTTTCTTCTACAAAGTATTTAAAATCAATTATAACTTTCATCACCTGACATATTCTCTCTTAATGACTACTATTCATGAGGGTTTAAGAGCATTATCAACTTAACAAGGGCTACACTATTAAAGAAATCTCTCTCTCTTTATCTCTGTGTGTGTGTGTGTGTGTGTGTGTATCTCTGTCTCTCTTTGTTTCTTCCTCTCTCTCTCTCCCTTTTCTTCCCAATATCTCTACTAAGGAAACACCACATTTCTCTAGTACCCATCTGTTCTTTATCTAACTTCATTTTTCACAGTATTATGAAGTAGGATAAAGAGAATCATTCTTTGGTATAAGAAGAAACTGTATCGCACTGTGTTTTGTGGGTAGATGACTCTTTTCAGACTGGAATTATCTTAATGTTGAATGTATTAAGTTTCAATAACTCCAGATGAGGATATTTAGCATATTTTTAAAAATGAACAGTGGCAAACACAGAGATAAATGATAACATTTATCTCTACTGAAGAGCTCATTTATTTGAAATGGAAATCAAACAGGAATTGCATTTGGATCAGTAAACAAAAAAGCATATCAAAAATTATTCATTATTTATTATTTCTATATGATCTTGAATTTGGTAGCTCTTAGAGTTTTATACTTAAACTAGTAATTATTGGTTTCTAATTTCAATTTATAGTAGTCATTATATCAAATTATCATATTTGTAATTTAGGCTATTATTGTATCTTACCATTGCTTGCATAATATTTTGATGCAGTCATTATAATAGGGTCATCAAGAGAATAATATTTTCCTGCTATATTGGTTGTTGCATTTAGGCACTTGGAAATCTACAAGGTTTCTTTAATTTTATGAATAACATTAACTTTGTTGAATGTTTTAGCTTTCAAAGGATGTGTCATTAAAAATATAGGTTTGAATCAATTGTGGTTTTAGCTCCAAGGCATAGTGTCCATATATCATTCATGATATCCTAAATTCAATCACCAAAATTTACAAAAGGAACATAGATTTTATCAATGAGACAAAATATAGGATCAAGGAATTACAAAAGAAAAGTGAACTCCTGATCAGATTTATGTGTTTCCCATGGGAAAGGAAATTTAAAACCAGTATGTTTAATTGTCTGCTTCCTTTATGATTTCCTCTTGAGGAATGGATTATGGTATTCATAATAGTTGAAAATGATGAAATATTTTATTAAAATGTATATACAAACTTTGAATGTGATTATATTAATGTAATTCTTATGTTCTATCTTTTATACACTTTCTGCTTTTGACCCCAGGTTCTATGTATCTATTTTTTTTAGTTTGTCAATCATTTAGGTCAGAAAATCATCCTTCTGGACATCACTTTTTCATATACTCAGATATTCCAAACAGATAATAATTTGAAGTAACAGGTCAGTATGGGTTTTTCAATATGAAGTCAAGCCAGTCTCTCCTCATTCAGAAATATTAAGCACTCGAGTGTACATCAGCACTTGGCAAGTATATTATAATTTGTTTTAGAAAACTGTAACAGGTAGAAAATAAAAACATCAGAAGAAGCACCGGGGTGTCCAATATTGCAAGAATCATTAAAATTAATAAAAAGAAATGAAATATAGGCCTTAGGACTTAAAACATGTCAGCAAGTTGTAAATGATAGGCCTGCCTTATATAGGTAGACTTTTCCTCTAAACTGGTGAAATCTATTCTCACTTTATTTGGAGGTCAAACTGAACTAGATTCATCAATTTGGATTTTGTAACGCACAAAGCATGATTTATTA
>JAQHUG010000321.1:99820-112480 GCA_028555095.1 Dicrostonyx torquatus
CATGGTCTTGACCCCCTTGTTATGATCTCTCTTCCCTTTGTTCAGCTGAACTCCAGGAGCTCAGCCCAGTGCTTAGCTGTGGAGCTTTGCATCTGCTTCCATCATTTACTGAATGTAGGTTTTATGATGACAGTTACGGTAGTCACCAATATGATTAAAGGGGAAGGCCTTTCAGGCACACTCTCCACTATTGCTGGGAGTCT
This sequence comes from Dicrostonyx torquatus, assembly GCA_028555095.1. Classification (NCBI taxonomy): domain Eukaryota; kingdom Metazoa; phylum Chordata; class Mammalia; order Rodentia; family Cricetidae; genus Dicrostonyx; species Dicrostonyx torquatus. Next base: position 100,024 of record JAQHUG010000321.1, read on the forward strand.
TAACTAGTGACCTTTCTCTCCTATCTTACTCTTTGGTTTCTGCCTATAGGATTCTTGAGAGATATTTCCATTTATGGAAAAGAACAACTTCAAAGTTTACAGTAATCCTATGACCTGAGTCAGTATAATAATCAGGGCCACCAAGCGAAACATTAACTATATTTGGCAGTGACATAAAAAAGCAACAAACTGTTTTCCTATTGGCCCCTTGTGATTCAGGTTTTCATATCTCACTGACATGAAAAGAAGATCAGTCTCAATAGGTTACTGATAAGAGACTGTTTCCCATATATTAATGATTGATATTGCCCCATATTTGACCAGTCAAGGCCCATCAATATCTGAACTAGACACAATGAGGGGTTCAAAAATGATGCTCAGGCTAAGTGAAGCCAATAACATATTCTCTCAGGCATTTTCACAGGCATTTCAGCACAGTCTTATCCCCAGATTTGAGATCAGAAGTTGAATGGGTGCTATAAATTGATCTGGCTAATATCTTTTGTTTTGAGATTAATGAAATAATTCATTTATTGTAAGAAAGAATGAGGACAGCACATAAATAAAAACAGAGTTGAAAGCTATGTAAAAAAAGAACTACTGCCCAGAATATGATTTGAAGTTACAGTTTTAGTCATGCCTGATGTCAGTCACTTCCCTGGGATTTAAGTGAGCACCTTATTCATTACAAGAATTGGGTTTACTTTTTAAGTACAGATGAGTTTGAATTAGATTTATTCTAGTTGAAAACAGATTTCTAACAATGCTTATTATCTCTATTCAGCATTTTGTTGAAGACTAATAAAATGATATTAACATGTTTAAATTTTAGAAAGAAGAGGCAAAATTATTATTAAGAGCACACAATTGCTGACCTAAAAGCTTGTTTGAATTAAATAACATATTAATCAGCTTAATGAAGATTGGGCATGACAACATTGCAATGCTAAGTTTATATTCAATGATTTAACAAAATTAAATCCATTTAAATGAAAGGAACATGGTTATGTTTCTATTGTCTTTCACCTCAATAAGCCAAGACTAACCATGGTGATTTCATTAACTTTCCAGAATTTGCTTATGGGTTCAACTTGTGACTTCTTTAGGAATGAGCAAAAGAATTTTAATCCCAGACAAGAAGAAATAAGAGCAATTTGTATATTTTACCAAAGAACGTTGAATAATTTTTCACTATTAAAAGTAAAATAAATCTTAAGATAGTCCTGAAAACACCTCATGCCTTTCACAGAGAAATGTAGAAATGGAGATTCTAATGCAATCACTCCACTGGCCTGAAGACAAATCTTTTAATAGCTGAGTTTTCATTTGCTGCTCTTCTTTTGTTTATTTTTCCTTATTCCCCTGCTCCAGGGAGTTCTAAGTCTTCAACTCCTGATGAGGGCTGCTGAGGCTTACATCTTTGTGGACTAAGCAGATGTTCAGGATGTTGTCTTCCTGTTGTTCAGATGGCTGTTGTTGGGCGATTCAAACACTATTGCATAAGCCCAAGTAGAAAATCTTTCTTTTATAACAAAGCATTCATTCTATTAGTTATTTTTCTCTTAAGAACCATGCTTAATACAGAAATATAGCTTAAGTCTCATGTACTCAATGGACACAGACACGAAATTTCTCTTCATTACATTATTGGAGGCCAAATGTGTTAAAAAGCATACTTTTGAACTTTAGCAAAAACATAAAACAGCAAGCTAGCAAATATTTGAGCATCTGTTTGTTAAAATATAACTGCAAGCAATACAGTTTCAGTTTTATACTAGTGTACTGAGAAGCATGCATGTAGATCTTGCTGTGATTTACTTCAAAATACTAAAGAAAGTATAATGTTGTATTATTAAGTCTCATTAAACACACCTATATCTCTTAATATTTTGAAAATCATAAGTGTGTAAACTAAAAATATTGTAGAGATCATTTAATTCCAACTTAATTTCATCTGTCTGTCCTAGAAACCACAATGTGCTTGCTTAGATCCATGTGCTTTCTGAATCTGGGTTGCTTTGCAGGACTGTTATACTCCTCAATCAGTTGATGACTCTCCAGTGGAAAGCATTCCTATCAGAAATCATATCACTTGTGCTCAAATGTTATCCATTTTCTTTATTATTTTCACTAACTCAAAACTTCAAATAAAAGTACACTGTACAACTACCCTTCTTTTTTCAAAATTCTGTTGTCAAGAATTAGATTTCAGGATGCACATTTGTCAATTGCATAAAATAAAGGTGAAAAATAAAAGACAGAAAAACATACAGTGTTAACCACTGACCATCAGATGCAGTAATACACACACAGGTTATTTTACACTTTGACCATTTACCAAAGTAGCTAGATTGAAAGGTAATAATACTAGCATACATGTATGCTTTGGTTTTAGGATATGGAAAAATCCAGCAAGAAGGGAGGTGAAACTCCTTACTACCAGGTGGCTCTTCTAGTCGCAGATACAGAGCAGAGTGGGTGGGGTAAAAGAAGAGTAATAGTAAAAGAGTAGTGCAAAGAATAATACCATTGAGATTGCACAGCACACAATGTGCATGTACCTTCTTGTCTCTCTTCTAGGAAAAAAAATAAGGAACTGCCTGGTAAAAAGGACATACGTGGCTTGGTCCTATTCAACAGATAAATGCAAGTACTTTGAATCACACAAACAAAATAATCCAACTAGAAATGATATGGCATGAACTGTGCAAACCATACCTTCTATTATTAATTGGGTTAATGACATGACTGATTTTGTCTTATGGCAGAAAAAGTAATCAATAAAATAAGTTCCTATGGAATGTTGGCCATGAGACCAAGAAGATAAAAATGGGTAATAATACTTGCTCCTGTGTTTCAACGTTCTTCTTTCTTTAATGATTAGTGTCATAACCTCTTTAGGTATCTGCTGTGTGACAGACTTAGGAGTGGCAATATAGTTGACTAGTCATTACAGATAGTGAGTGCACAGCAGTTTAAAATACATATACTACCAAGGGCCAACTTAGTGAACCAATGAGTTATGTTGGTATTTTAAAAAAGAATATGGGTGAGTAATTATTTTACTGGAGCATAAATGATTCAAATAAAGTTATCACTAAAGCCTACACAAGGATTATTAGTGACAGCTTACAAAGCTTGAAACTGGAGCCCATTGCCCAACTTTCAGGCAGGTCAACAAATTGGAGAATGTCCTTCTCGTGTCTTCAATGCAGCTTGTCTTGTCTGAGAGTGACAAGCAGTAGTCTTGAATAATTACTTACTTTGTGAATGAGAATGGCCTGGTATAGATATGGTCCTTTTGGGGGACTTCCTAAAACAATTTTGAGTTGTTTACTTCCTGTCTTAAGGATCATTCCTACAGGCTGGAGTGTTTCAATCTCCAGGAAACTGCTGTACTGTAGTACCACTTTTTATAGAACAGCTCCACCACAATACCTCAGCAAAACTTCCAGGTGTTGTTACCCACAGATTCTGAGGAACTCTAATTAATTACTTATTAGGGTTGTTACGGTATCATCCAACTCTTAAGAACACAGTAATTATTATAAGCCACGTTTTCCTTGGATTATATGAGCTGTGATAACCCCTTACCTTTTCTAAGAGACTAATTGCCTTTAGACTAACCCTCCTGTACATGTCTGTGCTGTTGTAGTATCCTGTCCTTCCCAGACATACATTTCATCTGTACCACAATGTTCTTCAGCGGCTGAGTTGATATGCATTTCATAGACTAAGTGACCTGAATTGCTGCTTCACTCTGCCCTGTTTAAAACAACTGAAATACAGAAATTCTCAGCCAAGCCCAGTGGTTCTTGTCAGTTATTGAATATGGCAAAAAGCCCACACAGCAATTATGTATCCTATTATCTATGGTTTATAGCTAGCATTGTGTATTGTCACAACTCCTAGGACCACAGATGCTATTGCATTTTTTTTTTTTATGTCTGAATTACCACAGAAGCAAGCAAACTCTTTAGCTACTGTTTCTTATTCTCTCTTTCCTAAGTTCCTCTACTGTAAATCATTTCCCTTGGTCCAGTATCACTAATATACTTCTAGTAATTTGGGGTTGAATCCCAGATGCACTACACTCCTTAGAACTCAACTTTTAGTTATCATTCTGTCAATGTACATTTACACTGCTATGTTTTCTCCCCTAAATCTAAGATACAGCTATATGCCATGCTTCTACATAAAAGCCATTAGGGAATATGCAAAGCTACCGCCCTCAATCTGTGGGAAATCTGTGTACATCTGTGTCTTAGAAAATCCAATCACACTTTGTGACCAAAGTGTCACAGATGGTATGTGATCCCACATGCCTAGGGCTCTGGCTTTGCAGTTGTTCTGATTGGAAACTGGCACCACTAGTGGCTGGTTCCAAGTCACAAATGGCTCTGACAACAGTGATCCTTCCAAGTTGATTTCATCTACTGGGAAAAGACCAGGAGAATCTCCCCAGTTCTCAACCATCAAGTTTGCAGCAGAATAATCCCATGAATATAGCCTCAAACTCCTTTACAAGAAATTTCTAGGACCCATAGTGATCATGGACATTTAGCACAGATGACCAAGATGCACAGAAAGTGAAATGCTTTGTGTTGCAGCAGAAATCACCAACCCATACTCTACCAGCTTCTTGACCCTACAAAGTACAATCTGTAAAAAAAAGACTGAGTAATATTCCAAATGCAAGGCAACAAAGAAATTTCACAGACACATGAAAAAAATAAAGAAACCATGAGAGCACCAGGGCTAAACAACTTTTCAGTATCTCACCACCTTGTCATATAAACCAAAAAAATCACCAGAAAAAAGATGAAATAAAACTTATTTGTAAACATTTGTTACATACAAAAGAACAGATATAAATGTTTCAATGAGAAAAAAATGTAATGCAAGTGCCATAATAAACCCTGTATAGATTCAGTAATGGATTGCTTTTTTAAAGCAGAAACTTTGGAGGTAAGAATACAAGGAGTGCTTGCTTCGGCAGCACATATACTAAAAAATTGGAACGATACAGAGATGATTAGCATGGCCCCTGCACAAGGATGACACGCAAATTCGTGAAGCGTTCCATATTTTTTTTTTTAAAAAAAAGAATACAAGGAGTGAAATGAACATTGTGACACATGGAACAATAACAGTTTCAATCAAAACAAGAAGATATTTGCACAAGGACTTTGAAACAGAAACCCCCTTTCCCTGCCCTGTGATTTAGTGAGATGGGAAAAGTTGTCAAATTCAAAGAAAGCCTATGGTACTTATTTGGTCTCAAGAAATCATTCATGAAATTAGTTCATATGTTAGGGACACTCTCCAAAAAGGGAAATTCTAAGAGAGAACATAAAAATTATGTTTTGTACTATTAGCTCAAATACTGCAAAACTGGAGAGCAGGCTGTAAAGCCAGAACTATAATACTAATGTGATTGTCAGTACCAAAGACATTCAGCAAAACATATTACAGTTAAATTCCTAAATGTGAGAAGAAAGTATGAGGCTGGTTAGTGAATCATTCCATTCAAGAGGCTGTCAGTATGAAAATCAGTAATGGTTAGAGAAGAAACCATGCAGGCCAAGAGACAATGGTAAATACCCAGAGATAGGAAAAACATTCCAACTAGAACAATTCATCTAGAATATTGTCTTACAAAAATAGAATAAAATACTTTCCTAGTCAAAGCCTAAAAAAGTTAATTGTAATTAGATAAGTTTTTAAAAACTGCTAAAAGTTGCCAACTATAATTCAAAGAATGCTAATTACTAAACAAAACATATGAAACATAAAATTCCTTTGTAAATTTAAATAAATAATAGAATTAAAAACTATATTATTATTGTAATAAAACACCATGACAAAAAATTTTGAGGGGAGGAAAAAAATGGTTTAAAGTTTCTTTGGTGTGGGAGAATTGTCTGCATTCTATCAATCATGTTTTAAATAATACTGATTGGCCAGGTAGGAATTACAGGCAAGAAGCCAGACAGAAAGTAGAGGTGAGAACAGGAGAATTCTGGGAAGCAGAAAGCCCACTCCTCACACTTCTGTCCAGAACACCAAAGAAGCAAGATGTGATCCTTCCCGGCTGAGAAAGGTACCAAACCATATGGCTAACAAAGGAAAGAACAATAGGCTAATATAAGTTATAATAGATATGCAGTAAAGAGAGATTCAAAGACAAAGTTACAATAGCTAATAAGAAGTCTGAGCCAATGGGCCAATCAGTTTATAATCTTCAGACCTCTGTGTGATTTTCTCTGGGACTAAACAGCAGATGAGATGAGAGAATACATAGGTGACCCTAAAATTTCTAATGGAAACACTACATCTGATGAATACTTTTAGCAGAGTAGCAGGATACAAAATTAGCATACAGTAATAATTGGTCTTCCTATATACAAATGAATAACCAACTAAAAAAGAATTCATGTAAACAATGAGCATCACAATAGCCTCAAGTAATATAAAATATCTTAGGGAAACCCTAACCAAGCAAGTGAATTATTTGTATGAATAAATATTTAGGACATTGAAGAAAGAAAGCAGAGAAAATATAGGAAGATGGAAAGATCTACCACCATCATGGATCAATAATACTAATATAATAAAAATGGCTATGAAATGAGATAAAATTAAAAACAAAAAATTCCCCTTTCAAAATTACAATACAGCTATTCAGAGATCTTAAAAGAAAAATTCTCAGTTTTATTTGAAAGCAAAAATAAAAAAACAGCAAAAAAGGAAACCAAAAACAAACAAATGACAAAAATAAAAATCAGGATAAAGACTCCTGAATTATAAAGCATCTGCAGGAGGTTCCATCCTGAATCCTGATCTCAAATTGTTCCACAGAGCTACAGTAATTTTTTTTAAAAAATTAAAAAAAATTGATCAATGGAATAGAATTGCACACACAGTAATAAGACCATGGACCTATGGCATGCACATTTTGACAAAGAAGTCATAAGCAAATACTGAGAAGATGATTTCATCTTCAACCAATACTACTGCTCTAACAGGATATCTCCATGCAGAAGAAGCCAAATAGAACTATACTTATTACCCGAACAACATCAACTCCAAATGGAATCAAATACCTCAATATGAAGCTGGATCCACTAAACCTGGTAGAAAAGGAAGTGGGGAATAGTGAGTCTCAAACTCACTGATACAGAAAATGACTTTCTGAACAGAATGTCTTTAACATAGCACTAACGACAATAAATAAATGGGATCTCAAAATGAAGAGCTTCTGCACTGCAAACAACACAATCATTAGACAAAGTAGGAGCTAACAAAATGGAAAATATTTTTATAAATTACACATCAGGTAGAAGGCTAATACCCAAAATATATAAAGAACAACAAAAAAGTGGACATCATGAAAACAAATAACCCAATTAAAAATGGGGAACAGCTCTAAACAGAGAATTCTCAAAAGAGAAAAACAGAGTACATAGAAATAAATTCAAGAATTCAACTGAACCCATTTCCTAATGGGCTTCAGTGGGACAATTAGGCAAAAGAAGCTATGCCTTCATTGGTATGAGCAATGTTAAAGTAAAAAATTCACATAAACAGGAGAAAAGACTGGTTCCCTAGTGTTCTAATCAAAGCAATAGAGAGTGTGGTTCAAAGGGTATTGATTTATAGGCATATCTGATAAATAAGTCTAAAGATATAATATACAATATAAAGAATATAATCATAACACTGTGCCACTGTAAAAATTTATCAGGAAAATAGAATGCTGACTTTAATAAAAAAAACAACTCAGAAGGAGTTTAAATTGATTAGATGTGGTTGTATCAACTATCTGCTTTTCAGTAGTAACAAATTTATTACATGTATTTTAAAATCTTATTATTCACGTTAGGTGTATTCATTCAAAAGTAAGTAATGTAAAGATTTAGAAAAAATACATTTAGTGTACTTCTGTATTTGTAATAATACATTTATTAATGTACACACCTACATGTTTTATCTGTTTATATATAGTATCAATACTATTTACCTAAAATAGTCTAAAACATTATTGATAATGCAAAATTAATAATAAATTGAGATTTGTGTTCATAATACATAAAACCAAATATTTAACATGAAACAACAAATGAAGAAATATAGCAAGGTGAATAAGAATACTTCAATAGGAATGGTTAGGGATTGAGGAGCAACATAGTAGAGAGAATACATGGAGGGATAAACAACACTAAAGAAACTTCAAAAAACTCTATGAAAATCTAATATTATAGAATCTTCCTGAAATACACACATACACAAACATGCACATACATACATATAAATATATTTGAATAGAATTACCTAAGGAAAGAAGAGGAACATTCCTATTAGACACCATAAGTTAATGAATAATAGACTCTGTATCAATTGACTTTTGTCTTTTGAAGTTGTTGGTCGGAAAGTTCCCATAGATCCCTAATTGTTATATACCATTGCCAATAATATCCATTAATATTTATAACTTGTCAATAAGACCAGATTGCTGAAGACATGGCATACACAAGTCAGAGAATATGGAGAAATCAAACTTCACTTTATGAGAGTTTGTGAAATTTCTTTGTACTTGAATTACACTTCACATCAAGCATAAAAATATCTACTAAGTCAGTTTTTTTTATACCTTCTCCCCAATTCTTTTAGAAGTGTAATGAACTCATGTGGGATTTTTGGATATTGCATCTCATGATACCAATACTGTTTTTTTTTACAGCTAATTTTATACTTTATTGTGAATTATATCTCTGACTTTGTTGTAATGCTAGTTCATCTATAACCACTTTCTAATAAAATATTAATACAGTGGCATGATTTTCTCAGCTACATTTTTTAAGCCTCAACTGTCTATTTAATCCTTTATTTTACTTGTTCAATACCACATAAATAATTTAATGTCATATTCTGAGAGGTACCTTCATCTTTGCCATTTATACTTCTTTCACATGCATTAAAATTTATCTGATTCAGTATTCATATTTCCTTCCTCTATTATTTCTATTATTCCTCTGCTAATTCTAATGTAATATTTAACACTGTGAATTTCATGTTTTGTGCTATTGTTTGATATTTTTAAACTCCTATATATATTTTTCGACTTTATTGTTAAATAAGTACTTCTTTATTTGTATTTTTCTGCTAAGGTTTGTCAGAGTAAATTGGAAGAAATCACAGGTTTAGGGGTAATTTACCAATAGCATAAATGTTGACTACCTCTTATATTCTGTATCTTGTGAGGCTGTTCTGCTGTGACTGGTGCATCTAAAGATATTGAGGGCTATGATAGCTTGGTGTAATTTATGTCTCAGTTAAGGTTTCTACTGCTATGAAGAGCCACCATGACCATGGCAATTCTTATAAAGGAAAACATTTAATTAGGGCTAGTTTACAGTTTCAGAGATTTACTCTGTTATCATCATGGTGGAACACTGTAGGGTGCTGGCAGACATAGCGCTGGGGCAGCTGATAATTTCATATCTTGATCCACAGGCAGCACAAGGAGTCTGTGTCATTGGGCATGGCTTGAGTATATAAAACCTCAAATCCTGCTCCCACAGTGACGCATTCTTCCAACAAGGTCAGACATCCTCCAAAAAGACAACACTTCTCAATAGTGTCAACCCTACGATTCAAGTGTTAAAACTCATGAGTCTGGGTGGGTTATACTATTCAAATCACCACAGTCTGACATGCTGCTTTTGGAGTTCTTTCCTCAGAGTCTGGTTTATAGTCACTGAAATTTTTACAATACCATTCCCTTCGTAGACCACTTTTGGTATGTACTTGATTTTTCTGTTATCACTTATATGCAATCTCTTATTACAGCAATATCAGCTAGAAGATATTCATATAAGGTACCTCAATATACAACAATTTCCCATTTCTCTCTGATGCTTTAATATACTCACAACAAAAAATTATTATTGAGAATAATAAATAATGCTTGTCCTCTTTGTTTCTGTCCTCTCAGCATTTAATATCATTTTTCTTTATAATGTCTTAAAATATGTTTTAATGGAATTGGATCATGTTCCTTCTAATTTTCGTCCCTCCAGTTTCTCACATGACTGCCCACTCTCATACTGATTGCCTGAGCCTGTCTTAGTGGTTGTATATTCTATATGGCTTCAAGGCTGACCAATCTTCAATGGACAACCCTAAAAGGGGCTAATAGGAGAGGCTAATTTTCCTTTTCCCAGCAGTCACTATTACCTATAACAGGGTGTGACCCTGTGAAGTTTCCCCTTACACATTGACATGGCCATTGATAATGTCATTGTTCTACTCTTCTTTATGTCTTTATAGAAAAAAATTGTTTTATAGCAAATTTTCTGGCACTCTGGTCCTTACAATCTTTCTGCCCCCTTTTCCACAGTTGGTGTATCAGTTGAGACTGGACTCAAATTGATTTGAGCATCCTTTCACAATTTGCAATTTGTTTTTTAATTCACATCCTTTTTTTAGGGATTTTTTATGTACGTGAACTGCTTTTAAGAATTTTAGTTATAATCTGTTATTGTAGAATTTCAAGTTTAAATTTAAATATTTTTATTTCGAATTTATTTTTCATTGAGAATTTTATTCAATGATTTGATTGCATTCATCTTTTCTCACCTACTCTTCCCATATCTATGCCCTATTTTCTACCCTGAGACTTCCTTTTTCATTCTATTTTTTAACTCATCAGATCCAGTGAGTACTGCTTACATATTCTTTAGTCTTCCACTGGAGTATGGTCCATTTATCAGGAGATATGCTTTTAAAGAAAAGGAATTCTTCTTTTCTCTCAGGAAGTATCATTTGTCAATAGCTTTTCAGAGAGGGTTGGGACCTTCTTCCCAAGTACCCCTCCATGCTGTTATTTGGACTGTCTTGGGCATGCATACATCAGGTACATGCTATAAAACCACCGGAAGTTCATATGTGCAATCATCCTTTTGTTCCCAAAAGATAGTTTACCTGTAGGCATTTACCAACTATGGCTTTAATTCTCTTTCCTCTTACTTTCCTGTAACTTAGGTATCACATTTATGGCTGAGAATTCAAGAGTCCTTTAATACCTGCACTTGACCACTTGTAGATCTCGTTTAATAGTCATCTACTATAAATAGAAATTCTCTTCTGCGGGTTGAGAGAGACAGATCAACAGAATAATAAGTCAGAAAATATTACTTAAATTTTACACCTATTATACAAAAACATAGTAGTAAATTCTCCCCTATGAGCTATGATTTGTTGAACCACAAGTTTTTGGTTTGATAATCATACTAAGCATAAGTTTCATCATGTAGAATGGAACTTTAATCAAATTTTTGAATACCTCCATAAAGTTATTACTATTATTGTACTAATAAAAATATTTTGTCAGGTGTGTTCTTAGATATTACAGCTGGGTCATATGTATACATAACTTCTAGCACTATGAAAGCTAGCTATAACTATGAAGTTTCCATATAAATATTGACTTGGTTTTTACATGTTGTATTACAAATATATGTCCTTGTGGAACGATTGAAATGGATGGAGCTAGAAAACATCACGCCTGCCTGGAATCTGCCATGTCACTTTTCCCAATGTGTTTATGTCTTTATTTGTCCCTATGTGTCTGAGTGTGTATTTCTTATATCTGTGTGTGAATCCCTAACACAAATACACAGATGATTACACAAAATGTAAATGCTTCATTTTTCCAACCCAAAGAAAAGGAAAAATTTCCAGCTTTTATTGGTTAATGTTCAATAAATAGGGAAGTGTCCAATAGAAGCTCACTTTTAAGGTTTACTTGCAATTATCTATAATATGATACAAAACATATATTACACAAATTATATTTAAAAATATAGAATTTTATTCATATGAAGGAAACGAGGACTCAACAAAATGAATGCAAGCAGAAGTGAAGTGAGTTTATGTATAGTAATATAGAATTAATTTTGTAAGATGCACCAAATGTTGTTTAGACTAAAACAACAAAAGCAAAAATATCTGAAATTTATATTACATATATTTAACTATCAATATAATATCTGAAACTTCAATATTTCCTTCTCTATAACATTATATTCTGCAAATATCCACTAAAAATATGAGGGAGAAAGAATGTAAATGGGAGCCAGTGAAATTGCCCAGCAGTTAGTTCAATTCCCAGCAAACATATGGTGGTTCAAAACCATCTATAATGGGATCTGACACCTTCTTTTGTCATGCTGGTATACATGCAGACAGAGCACTCCATAAAGAAAGAGAGAGAGAGAGAGAGAGAGAGAGAGAGGCAGAGACAGAGAGAGACAGAGAGACAGAGAGAGACAGAGACAGAGAGGGACACTGAATATGGAGACTTCGGTCTCCTCTGAATATAATACTAAGAAATTCTACACATCATTTGTTAATACCTTCTGTGAAATGAGTGAATTCTTTTATATATATATAT
>JAQHUG010000321.1:135522-152090 GCA_028555095.1 Dicrostonyx torquatus
CAATACATGCAGAAGAGATAGGTCCCAGTACCATTTTTTCCAGATAGTTTAACCTCCTTTGAAAACCCTGGGTGAGAGCAAATACATGTTCTTCTATCTTAATCTTAATTATTAATATTAATTCTTAAAACACACATTGAGCACCATATTTTATATATATTTATATATATATATATATTTAAACATGAAGAAAATATATAAAATATACCATATATTTATATAGAAATATATAAATGTAAATGCATATGTATATATTTATTCATATAAATAAATGTATGTTAAAATATATTGTTAGATAATGTTAGAGAGAAAGACAGATAGGTAGATAGATGCATACATACACATATACATACATACTTAAATAATAAAAATATATTTCAAAATAGCTGTGAAAGGTTAAGAGGCCACAACAGAGTTCCAAAGTTTACAAAAGTTTTGAATAATGGACCATCTGATAGAAATCAAATGGTCTGAATTGATAAGTTACAAACCAAATTGAGCTACCAAAAAGGTGAGTGAGCAGGAAAATAGCTGTCGGAAATTATTTCAGGATATGTCAAGAGTGAGAATAAGCCAACATGCAACCTCAGGGACAGAAGGGAATTTTCTGCCTGTTTGTCCCTTGTGCAGGCACCCACCGTTCAAATGACAGGTCAGTAGGGACTTTCTGGTTACTGTTCATGCCCATGTTCTTACATGGAACAAGCTAGGGCTTGATCCCTTTATTTTGGCCTGGTGTGTCTAGTAAGTTCCTGGGCCTTGTTTTACTGATATAATTGTCATATGTTTTGATCCTCTCTATTCCTAGTTAACCATAATACATAATTTATAGGTAACACCTTTGTACTTTTAGGAATAGGTCATGTGTCAACCTATACCAGAGAGACAGTGCTGTCCACTCCAGTATATTATCATCCTCCATTTTGAAAATAGAGGCAATAGTTGCCCATGTCTCTTAGACAATCTGAAAAACAACAGCAACAACAGTACTAACAAGAACATGGTTTTACACAATATGGAGCGACGGAAAAAGCACAGCTGAATCTCAGAAGTTGATTTCCACAGGGCAACTCAATCTCTGATACAAATAATATCAGTTGCTGCGATTAAGGAGGAAGGAGTCCCTTAGAGGATAATTTTAGCTGATGTTTCCTTTGTCTTGTAAATATGATTTTTCTGTCCTTCCATATTAGCTCCTCCCACCACCATTTTAACACATGATTTGAGCTTCTCACTACAGGTTTAAACATATTCCAGCTGGTAATATGCTTTGTATACTTTGGGACAAGTTGTTCGAGAACAAGTGTTCCAAGAGATTCAGGCAGAACCTGTGGTTTTACTTAGCCATAATAATTCTCATACTGAATAAAAGTAGTTAATAAATTTTCTAAAATATGCTTCAATTGTATGAAAATCCAAAATCTCAATAGAGGTTATCATGTGTTTATAATAAACAGTTCACCGTATTTAAAGGATGTAAGCTAGTAAAAGTTTAGGAATAGTAAAAGCTGACCAAATTTACATCTGCTAACCCAAGATGTGACTTATTTAATATGATAAAGATACAGATTCAAGTACAAGTTTATTTTCAATTACTTATTTCATTATTCACTAGAATTATTTCAATCCACTAGTAATGGCTATCCATGATTATGGTTGTAACTAGAGTTAAATCACTATGGAACCAAAATCCATGGGCATGTTTTTATCTATATGAGGTTAAAGGAAGTGGAAAGAACCGCCCTAATTATTAGTGATACCATTCCATAGATTGGAGATTCTGACTTAATCAAAGAAAGATTGTGAGTTATCAGAATCATTTATCATTCACTTTCAAGCCATTTCGGATTGCATCCACTGACTGGGTTTGTGAACCAATATATCCCCTCTTCCTTAAATTGTTTCTGTGACATATCCTGTTGCAGCAGTCAAAAAAATAATAGCATGTCTTCTGTCTGTAGTTTGCTTATTATATAATATAAAAGAGGAGAAGCAATTACTTTTTTAAAAAATGGAACATTCCTGATGAAAATACTTCCTTTAAAAAGATTGTACTTAGGAAATCTTAACTCATTTATCCACTGGAGTCAAAGGAAATTCCAGCAAGAATAGATCCAACATCTTTGAAACCTGAACTAGTACACAGTTCTGTATGAATTCCAGCTACAAGACCAGAGGTCAGTTCACTAAGAATCTTATTCTCCAGTGAATTGGCTTAAGAATAAAGTTCAAAAGCAACTTCCCTTACAAAGGAAAGAATTAATGGTCACCGATTTCTTATTTGCAAAGACTTATCTCCTGGGAGGAGAACAGGACCCTGAACAAGTGCTAATAGATCTGTAGCCTCCAGGCAAGGTTGGCCTTTCAGTGGTTTGGAGATTTTGTGTGCTAAGATTTCCTCAGCACTTTAAAAATGAATGAATCCTCTGAATCTAAGTAGTTTCTCAAAAATGGGAAATTCTTTTACTAAACACTACAGAACTTTTTGTCAAGAGGCAGAATACCATGGCTCTCTCTTTTTTTTTTTTTTTACTTTCCCTATTGCAGTGAGGATTTGATATTATTTCTGTTTTAGAAACAGCAGTTTACTGGGAATGAAAGGTTGGGTTAGTTTCTACAGGTGTCCCAATGGAACTTTGAACTTAGAGTCCTATAACCTCATTGTCCTGAAAATAAGATAGATATAATACAAGTACAATAAATGGAACAAAAAACAAAATTAGCAACACTCATAAAATTATTAAGAAGAAAAATAATTAACAATAATAATTATAATAAATTTCCAGATGGATCTACAAAATTTTTGTTTGATTTCCTTTGGTATAGGCTTAGTCTAAAAAATTTTGACTTAGGATTACTAACCACTGAACTGATGCTTAGTATTTAGAAGTTTCTTTCTTTCCCCCTTTTTCATCTTCCAATTAAATTAGATAGTTTTTCTTCTAAATTATTGACATCAGTACTATTTATATTACTTATAGAATATTGCTAATGTAGCTGTCTATAGTAAATGGTTTGTAAACATGGTTTACATGTCCCGAAATGTGTAAGTACATTTCTAAAAGAAAAAAGAAGCTTTCAAAACTGTTAACTCAAACGTTAAGAAAAACATCTTGTACTAAGTTTTGTGCAGGGCACAAGTGGTTAAAAGAACCCTAGAAAGTTCATAAGGAAAGTCCATTCAGAATTCAGGTTTGTTAAATTAGGGGAGAAATTCAGGATCATAGGACGAGAAAGAAAACTAAGTGTTTAAGTGTGTATTGATTTTCAAGAAGCAATATTGGCCAGCTCACAACCACTTGTGACTCTCTATCCAATGAATCTGATCCCCTCTTGTGTACTTTAGGGGATCATGAACTCTGCTTTTTGTAACAGACCCACATAATGAAAATAACTTATTCTTGAAGATAGTGTAGAAAAGAAATGTGAGCTTTCAGCTATAAAGGTGTTGGTTCCTTACCTCATATCTAGGATAAAAGTAGTTGCAAGAAACATTTAAAATCTAAGAGTCTTGAGGAATGGGCTATTTTGTATTTTGATTTTATAATGATCTGTGTGGTCATGTCTTGAGATCACAAGAAAGCACTTAAGATGCTGGGAATCATAAACGCCATATCAAGATTCTCATAAAAAAATGAAATGCTGAAATTAATATGCTCTTAAATATATGCATGTGGTCCTCTTTCCAATCACTTACTACAGTTATAGGTGCTCTAAATTATCAACACAAAGCATAACTTTTATTCCAAGAAAAATAAAATGCAATTTATTTTGACCCCAAACTGAGTGGCGTTAGTTTTGAATACAGAGTCAGGTTGCTCTGAAAGGTATGTTCCGCTGTGGAACCATTTACAAGAATGTGTGTCATCACAGAACAAGCACAAGAATGCATCAATCGGCAGAATACGTAATGGAGTTACAACAAAGCAGAAAGATATCTAATAACTACATTATTCTGGTGTCATGATACCTTCAGTTTTTGGTTGCTGGAAGATACTAATATATTTAAGTTTCTAAAACGTTTTATTTGGTAGTAAAGCAAAGTCAGATCCTGTAGAGAAGGAGGTGGTGAATGGCGAGTAAGAAGACTGGAGAGAGCCAAACTCAGGCTGACTGCCATCTCTAGCACTCCAATCATTTAGAAATATGAAGCTTTCTCGACTAAGTTATAGCCATACTTTTCTTTTTTGGACTGCCAGCTCCAAATAACGACACAGAAACTTTTTGTTAAATATAAAAGTTTGGCTTTAGCTTAGGCCTGTGCCCAACTAGCTCTTAAATTTAAATTAATCCATTTATATTAATCTATGTTCGGCGACGTTGCTTGTTACCTCTCTCAGTATCAAATGTCTGACTTCCTCCACGTCTATCTGACAAATCTCTTTTCCAGATTTCCTGTCTCTCCCCAGAAGTCCTAGCTATCCTCCCCTGAATAGCTATTGAACATTAAGCTCTTCATTAAACCAATTAGAAGGTGTCTTAAGCATATGAGTAAGAACAGAAGCCCCTTATCACATAGAGAACCAATGAATTATCCTAACAGTCAATCAGTCTGCAAAATTTTTAGTTCCAAAGTTACTTTTCTAGAGAACTCAAGTTGACGGTATTTTTTATTCAAAAGAACACATTTTGAAAAGCACATTATTTCTCAAAATCACAGAATTATTTCAAAAATAATTTTAATACAATATTATTTAATCCTTTCTTTATTTGAATTTGTATGCACATGTGTTTTTAGGTGCATGCCCAGAGGCCATAAGGGGACTTCAGGTAGCCTACTCTACTATTCCCTGCCTTATTACCTAGAGTCTTTTGCTGAACCTAAAGCTACATAGGCAAGAAATAGTCCTGCATGACCCTGTCACCTCCTATCAAGGACTGGGCTTAAAGGTGCTAACCAAGACACTTTTGTTTCTTTTGTTGATTGCGGGGTTTGAAAACAGTTGTTCATGCTCTCACACCACTCTTTCCCGTCTAGTAATATCCATGCCATGTGAAGGTAGGTCATTAAATGTATTTGTAAATTTATATATATAAAGGTATTTCAATTTTGGTTACCAAACTTCATATTTCTGTAAGAATTACACATTGGCTTGATGGAGCATGTGCTAGATATGATAAAAAAAGCGAAAGGCATCTTTATAATAATGAAAAATAGAGTCAATATGTCTTCAGGACTATTATAAAACTAAGTAAACCTCAGTGTGTAACTATAATGAATATCAATACAAGAATGTAAAGCTATAGATTCTTCAATTCGGAGACATTGGCCTTGGATTAACTGGCACAGTGCAGTGTTCTAGGTTATGTGTCTCACAGAAGAGGAACTGGAGAAGTGACACAGAAGGGAACTCTGGGACAATTTATAGGAGTCAAGGAAAGTGATGGTGCCCTGAATAACCAAGTGGAGCCTGGAATCTTGAGAGCTTCAGGAGGAAGGCAGAAAGAGAAGGCAATGGAAAAGTTATTCTTTCATAGTAGTCATTATGTGGGCAGGCTCAACAATAGTGTCTGCATGCTGCTGCCTGATGGAGTACAGAGGGAGTGTATAAATCAGTCTTCTTAAAAGCAATTATTTCTCTTACTTCCTTTCTTGTTCTTATGTCTCTCATTTCATTTTTTTTTTACTTAAAGCTGATCTATAGATTGTAAAAATCAGATTTCTTCTTCAATATAATGTTGAAGGGACCTTGTCTTAAAAGAGGTACCTGTCTAAATCAGGACATGTGAAGAATTCAATGTTCACCTCAAAAGAGGTTGTAACCATAGACCACAATATCTCTATAGCATATTAGTGATAACCTCCTACTGTAGGATTTGTACATAGTGTTATCAGTCACCAGCTAATAGCCATATATTTCAGATGTGACCTTCCTGCTTGTTTCATATCTTCTACTAATAAACAAGAAATTGTAAATTTAGTTAATACCCTAGAAGTAATTGTATTTACATTGTCTAATCTTTAGAATATTGATTATTTATAAATAAAAGTATTCCTTTAGCAGTTCTTCCCATTCTTATACTAAAACATAAGTAAAATGAATCCCATCATTGATATACTTTTATGTTAATAAAAAATATCTTATATTGACATTATAAAAACCTAAGCATGCAACATTTTTCTCATAATCTTTTAGATGCTTTGTATGTAAATATAATTCCTATTAATCTCAGAGAATTTGGAACTTGAATACAGTGTTTAAAAGTTTTTCAAAATTGAAAAATACCAAATTAATGAAATTATTTGTATTATTTTTTCTTTAAAAAAATAAAATCTTTCTGTTATTTAAGAATAGTGTCAAGATCCCAGAATTTCACATGCAAGTTCTTTTAGGAGTTTTAATTTTATGAATTTGATATTCAGCATAGGAAAGATAAAATTTAGAAATAACATCCCAAAGAAACAGCTACTTGAAATTTACAACATGGGGGTCAGTAATTATTATAAATTAACTTTGCTTTTTTATTATTTCATTTTATTTTTTTATTTGACGAGTATAAGTGTTTTGCCTCCATGTATTGCTGTGTACCATGTGTGTTCCTGTTATCATTAAGTTCAGAAAAGACCTTACAATCCCCTGGAACTGTAGCTATGGAGGACTGTGAGCCACCAAATATATGGGAACTGGGAATAATATCCAAGATCTCTGCAAAAACGTCAAGTGATATTAACCATTGAGCAACTTCTCTACTCCCAAAGATTTAAAATTTTAAAAATAATATTTTGGGAGCAAATAGCATATTGATTATATGAGAAAAATATGTATAATAACTATAATTATAATCCTTAATTACCTAGTAGTACTTTTCAGTAAATAATATAAACTGAATTAGAAAATGCATTTCTATTTAAGCAAATGAGTAAAAATTTTAGCATATTTATAGCTTTTATGAAAGCATATAATTCACTAATTTTTAAATTGCTATTGAAAATAAATTTTCCCTCTCATACAATACATGCAGATCACAGTTCCCCTCCCTCCACTCCTCCAAGTGCTCCTCCCCATTTCTCCTCTCCCCAAGACCCATTCCTCTTTCATTTCCTCTTCAGAAAAGAAAAGTCCTCTAAGAAACCACAGCCAGCTAATACAAAACAAGGTACATCGATTTAATCTACATGGCAAGTAGAAAAAAACAAGATCTCCTGAGTAAAATGGTAGCATTGAGATCATGGGAGAGGGTTGAAGGGGAGGTTGGAGGAAGGGAGGAGAGGAGAGAAAAAATATATAGCTCAATAAAATCAATTTAAGAAGAAAAGACAAAATCCCCATATCAAGTTGGCAAAAGGCAATCCGATAGAAGGAAGAGTCCCAAGAGCAGGCAAAAAGTAGAATATATTCCTGAGTCCATTGTTAGACGTCCCACCAAAACAAGCTCACAGTATGTAGAGGACTTAGTGTAGGCCCATGCAGGCCCCATGTTTGCTACTTCAGTCACTGCAAGCCCTTTTTAGTTGACTCAGTGGACCATATTCTCCCGGGGTCCTCTATTCCCTCTGACTTCCATACTCTTTCATCTTCTACATGGTGTCCTAATCTTGGAGAGGAGATACCAGATGGAGACCTCTATATCAGACTCTGAAAATGTCTGGTTGTGGGTCTCTGCTTCATTCTGTTTCCATCTACTGCTGCAGGTAGCCTCTCTGGGGATGACTGCATAAGACACTGGTCTATGAGTACAGCAGAATATCATAAGTGATCATTCTGTTAATTTTTTAAGACCTGTCCTATTTGCTTCTACCCTAGGTATTCTCTAGGCTATCCATACTCCTGTTCCTGGTTCTCTATGCAATGTACAGTTTTGGCTCCCTTTCATCCTAGGGCCTCCATTCAAGCCAAACATTTTTGACCACTCCCACAAATTCTGTGTTTCCCTTGCCCCAGCACACCCTGCATGAAGAACAGACTGCAGGTCCAGGGCTTTATTTCCCCTTCCATATATCTCTACATGAACCATACACCTCATCCCGTCCCACAGAGATTCAGGGATCATTGTGGAAGCAGTTTTCATTTCTTTTATGCAGACAGAGTTTCATCAACAAAAGTAATGCAGAAAAATAATTTTGATTTCTTTCAGATGAACCAGAATATTTTGTCAATTACATAACCTCGGTTTGCGTCTGTAAACAAAAAAGCTAATTTTAAACAATTAATATTCAGAAGACCAACTTGGATAAAGAGAAATACAAATACTTGTTTGTGAATGCTCACAAAGAAAGAAAAACCAACAGTGGGTTGGATATAGTCCAATGTGGAATCGACAATGTAAAAGTTAATTATCTTTCCTCTGTAAGAAAAAGAGAACAATAAAAAGCACAATGCCCATGTTAAAACCTCACTCCCACATACACCAATCACACAGAAGAGCTTTTGTACATTATTTACACAAAGAATTGCTTCCTAAAGTGATTTATATTTTCCATAGATCTCCCTATACTTCTTTATCATGATAGCTTATTTAGTTGTGGTATGAAGACAGGCAGGTCTCAAACAAACAAATTTGTTTATGACAAAGCTTTCTTAAAAATCATTATTTTAATTGCATTTCTACTGAAGTATATCAATGTATGAAAATGAGTCAGGAAATGCACATTCATACAAACAGGGAGCCAGATCTATGCAGGATTTTTCAACTGCTATTTACCTGTTGCCTTCCAGTGGTACCCACTGAAAATTAGAAGTAAACATTCCCTACAAATAAAACAAATCCATGTTATATTATTTCAGCTTAAAAGACTTAAGAAGTACTAAATGAACCAATAGTGGTTTCAGACTAATAGATAGCAAATGTGGAGATGGTGATGATGATGATGATAGAAATGCTGATGTTGCACTGTAGCAAACCCATCTAGCAATGCACATGCAATTCCCCACAACACACATACACACATACACACACACATATTACACACATATACACATACACACATACACACATATTACACACATATACACACACACACACACACACCAAACACATATGAAAAACCTGCCCAGCTTCCAAAACAAAAGAGTTATAATAAAGGAGATAACAACAGGGTTTCAAAAATCTGAACTTTTTTCAACATTTGTAAGCATTAGTGTAAAGAAGGCAAATCAAGTGAAAATTCCATGTTAAGCATCTATTGAGTTTCTATTGTAGGCTAGTGAGATGGCTTAGCCAGCCAAAGCACTTTTTCCAAGTATATAGCAACATACGTCAAATCAAAGATCCCACATGATAAAGGAGGGCATGACTTTAGAAAGCTGTCCTCTGATCTCTACATGCATCCAATGACATGTGTTAGGACATAGTGCAAAAAAATGTATGTAAACTATTCTAAATAGAAACTGCACTCTGATGTTTAAATATCCTAAATAGTCAATGCAGACTGACTAGGCAACTATAAAGAGGGACCATTGAAATATTGCCTTCAAAGGCAGATCTTTGATTTTCATTTTTCTGAAGTTCCCAAAGTCTAAAAACCAAAGTCTGGTGGATTTATTCTTTAATGAATGTCTTCTTGAACTGCAGTCACCCTCTTTGAGTTCTGTCTTCATGCAGACAAAAGTAAGGCAGCACAACTTTCCTCTTTATCTAAGCACATTAGACCTTTCATGACTTAATTTCATTGAAAGTGTTTCCATCTAAAAGACTTCAAACATGATATATTGTATAAAGTTGGAGCTCCAGTGATTGAAATCTGGAAGACACAATACCTTTATATACCATAAACATAATAATAACAGAGAAAAGAGTAGAATAGATTGTAAAAACTGGAGATGTTTGATCAACTTTTTACTCTGCTTAGAGTTCTTGACAATCCTCAAATTTTCATAAGGCACGCAGAAATTGAGGTTTCAATTATGGTATAGTAAACAATAAACCTACAGTCTATGTTTTGTAGCGTTTGGTTCACTTAAGAATAGCAGAGTTAAGGAAAGATTAACGAGAAGGAACTTTTAAACACAGAGGAAAGTATCCCATTGCACTGCATCATACTGCTGTCTGTTGTATCTTTAGGTTTTATTTTTTGTAGATTTTAAAATTGACTTTATGAGCATGGGTGTTTTGCCTGAATATGTCTATATGTAGCACATGTATACATGGAGCCTACTGAAGTCAGATTAGGGTACCAGAATTCAAGATCTTGGAGTTAAAGATGGCTATAAGTCAACACGTAGGTGCTGGGAAGTGAAGCTTCCTCATCTAAAAGAGACACAAATTCTGTTAACCTCTAGGCTGTCTCTGAAGCACCCAGCATTTATATCTTTTAGATGAAAAAAATAAAGAACAAGTGTCTCTTATTACTTTCCCTCTGTAAGTGGTGACATGATGCTTATGTTAGGGATTACTTATGGATTACTGCCTCCCAGGACTAAAGGAGAATTCTTCATGGAATTGTAAGATGAGAGAGAGAAAGAGAATAGAGTGTGTGGAACAAACTACTGGGCTAAGAAATAAGTAGATAAAACTTCCAGTTGGGGAACAAACTTTCTAAATAATTAAAAAATTGAAGATATATAATTGAATTAGAAAAAGGCCAAGATAAGTCATAAAATAGATGGCTAATTGTGAATAATGAAGATAAGAATGCATATTAGATTATGAGCAGCTAATTTTAGTAGTTGCATAAAAGGCTTCTAAGATAAATTAGTATTAATGTACACTAAAAGTACATTCTTAATGTCATGATAACAAAGACTATATAAAGATAAAATTCACTTACACATATGATAAAATATCAGAATATTGCGAGTTTCAAGATAATATAGTTAAGTGAATCCATGACTACAATTTTTTAATGTCTAGTATCTGAATTTTCACTGTTTATTTAATAGCCAATCTATGATAACCTACATGTTATCATTTGATGTCAAAATAGGCTAGTAATTTCTTGCGAATTATTTAATAACTTATGTGAAAAGAGAATGCAATTGTGGCTATTAACCTAACTACTAAACCTGGAAGATGTTTTAAAAGAAAAGTTTTCTTTTCTTATTAATAATATTTAAAAAATATAATGTCATCTGACTAATAAGTAGTAGCTTACTGCTTGCATATGGTGTCCTGTTAAACAAAATATTTAAATGCACTCTTGCTCTTTTAGCTCTATATTCTCTAAAGACAACCCATATATTTTCCAATTCATTATTCATAATTAGATGACAAACCAATATTATAAGCAGAGAGTATCTATTTCCGTGACCTTATGTCACAAGATAAAAATAAACTCCAAAGGTTTGTATAACAAAAATCAATTTTATACTCAAAATGTCATATTTCCAGCAGAGCATGAACACATAATATTTAGGTAAATGATGTCTTATTGTAATAAAATCATCATAATACATAGTTACTGCTTTTGATTTTTACAAAATTATATATTCCTATCTATTTTTAGAAAGTTTGTATTCTGAAATACTGAAATATGAGAAGTTGATTAACACTTAAGGATTGGGGTATAAGTTTATTTTCAAAGAAATTAAGTATTGATAGAAAAAAGTTTGATGAATTCGTTATCTCAGAGTTCAAGGCAAACATTTGTCAATTACTGAAACATATTTCATTTCAAGAAAATGTTAAAAGGAAACTTATTCATATAAAAAATTTTCTTTGAATTAAAATAAAACATTGAAAAAGTTGCAAAATAATACCATTACTTATTATTCTGAAATGTATCCACATTCTTTCTCAGTTGAAGCTCATACACAGCATCTCTGTGAGTAGAACATATTATTTTTCTCAGTGCTAGAGATAAACAAAGACTTAGAGAGGTTCAGTGGTCTATTCTATATTTATCAAATTGGCACCAGCAAATTCTAAATATGTTCCGACTAAGTCTATTAGGTGCTGTAGCATGCATGGCAAACTGAAGATGTTATAAACAAATCAATGAAAATTAAAGAGCCAATGCAGGCATAAAATTACTTTTATGGGTCACATTATGTTTTTACTGCGCATTAATTTCTTACTTCTGTGTAAATTTAAGGTGGTAATTGTGCTTTGACAAAAACTATTTAGACTACATTGATAAGTTTTATATACAAAAGCCTTAGCATAAATCAAAAGATAAGGAAATGTTACTACATTCTTAAATGACTACTGATGGAATCAAACAAAGCAGAAATCATGGGTATCAGAGTCATGACCCATTGACTCACTGGGGCATACAACGGTTGTATCCCTTCACAGACCTGAAACATCCCTGTGGCCAAGTGACATCACCCTCAATAAACCATCACTTTAGTGATTTATTCATGTTACTGTTGACACTGTAATAAACAAACCTGATCTTTTGGTGTTCATCTGATGCACAACAAATGTAATTATGTAGCATGCATGAAAATTGATACTGTTAGTCGTTATATTGCTGGCTTATGTACTTTGTTTATATTTATGAATATTTAAATGTGTTCACTTTATTCCTATAAAAATTATATAATTCTGAAATGCTAGCATCCACATATACAATATAGTTATGAGACATTTGTTTTCATCAACAGGCTATGATAAATGATTGGTAAATATCACCTAAATTTGTGTATGCATGTTTTGTTCATAACAAATTTTCTTTGGTGGTTTGAATATGAATGGTACTCATAGACATGTTATTCTCAACCTTCCTAATGTTTCTCATGTAGTGGTGAACACCCAACCATAATATGATTTTTATTGCTACTTCATAACTAATACTGCTTCTATAAAGAATTTTCTCAGAAACTTCCATATTGATTTCCAAAGTGTCTGTAAAAGTTTTGCTCTCCCACCATCAATTAAACCATGTTCCACATCTTTGAAAGCATGATCTTTCACTTGGTATTTTTGTGTGTGTTTTTGTTTGGTCGGTGTTTGCTTGTCTTTTGCTTTTTTTTTTTTTCTTTTTGCTTTTTTATTTATCTTAGTCACACTGACAGGTGTAAGAAAATGGCATCATTGAGTCATTTTGGGTCAGAAACCATGCAGCCTAGTCTCAGATCAGCAAACCTGTCCAGTGGGTTTCCTCAGGGCAATACACTTGTGGAAAAGGAATCTCATTTGGCAAGATCCAGTAGTTCACAGAACGATGCAGGAATTTGCAAAATTTGTTCAGTTTTCAGGCTTTTTTCCCTCTCATTGTTGATTCCTTGGGTGATTTTTAATTTTACTTTGTTAATCACACATGAAACAGCTATAATGTTTTATGGAGATTCTATTCCTTCTCGAATGTTTTCTTTTTAAAATCAGCAGAGGCTTAATGCTTCTCAAATATCTTATCTGAGATTACTGACTACAACTCCTTAATTCTAGGGATCATTCTGACTCAACAGAGAGAGTTAGGCATGCATAAACAATAATAAACAAAATAATAAATAAATAAATAAAGAAAGAACACTTGGAATGTTTACCATGTCTCACAGTTCTGGAGAGGAGAGTAAGGCATGCATACACAGAATAGGGAAAAAACCTCCAGAATACACATAGTCCCAACTCCTGAGAATAATTTTCCTGGGAAGCAAGCATATAGAATACTAGATCAATGATATGATCTAATATTACCCACAGGAAAACAAGGTAACATAAAATATGGGATGGAGAGATCTATCTTTACCATAAACAGAAGCTTATATTGGTGAAAAATGCATGGTAATGCAAGATGGGAAAAGAGTGCCTTAGCAAAGTTTGGCTTTTACAGAAGAAATGAGACATGGGATTCTCTTGTGAAAAGCAAACTGTATAAAAGCATATCTTACAGACATGAAAGATTTGTTTGGGCTTAACTACTGTCCTTAAAGCATTGTACCCATGCCTATTACTTTTTAACTTTGTAACTTCAAGCAGCTGCCAACTTACATAAGTGCTGCAAGAGCAGAGTATGTCTGGTTTTATATTTAGTTACGCCCACAAAATGCTGAACTCTGTCTAGAGTAAGGCTATGTAGGGCATGGGAAACGTATTTGGGAAAGCATAAAGGAGAACAATTGGGGATTTTACAATAAATACCATGTATTTCTTAAAATGTGATGTTTTTATTTCTTTTTCTATTTTTGGTTTTTCAACACAGGTTTTCTCTGTATCTTTGGGGCCTATCTTGGCACTAGCTCTTGTACACCAAGTTGGTCTCAAACTTACAGAGGTCTGCCTGGCTCTCCCTCCAGAGTGACAGGATTAAAGGCTTGCGCCACCATTGCCTGGTTGCTGTATTTCTCATAAGTCAAAGAAAGGAGCCAGAAATAAAGTTGTTCACCCAAGCCTCATAAAGAAATCTCTGCTAAAGTATAAACGAAGATGACTCAAGCTATTTAGGGCCACTTGAGTGCCATCCACCTGGTGATCAACACTATTCCTTGCATCAATGTCCCTTTCCAGTCTCAGGACCTGAACCTGATACAAGGTTGGATCCCATGAGCTGAGAGCTTTACATACTGATCAGCAGGTAGAAACAGAGAAAGTCGAAGCCTAGAAAGGACTTTAGAAACCTCAAAGCTCCCACCCAAGACACACTTCCTAGAACAAGGTCACAGCAGCTTCAACAAGGCCAGACTGCCTAATCCTTTCCCAACAGTAACACTATCTCAGGATAAAGTAAATGCCACCCATTCTGATTGCAATCATCAGACCAGGTGGCCTCTAGTTCAAATCTTCCAGCTACAATTTACACCACAGGAAGAAAAAAGAACAATGAAATGGCCTATAGATCTAATATAATATAGACACAAAATGAATAAAATACTGTTTCTAAAACACAGGAAATTCTACTTTCAAATTTTCATCCTAGATAAAAGAGAATCTGTGCTTAATAGCTTTGTAAGTCTGAGCACTCACACTTAAAACTAAAAAGTTGTGTCACTGGTTTTACGAATAAAATTAACTTTCTTTATTGGAATTCAGCTTATTAATAAAAGCAAGTTGTTCCTAGAAAAGCTCTTCATATTCTCTTCAATAATATTATTTAATTTTCAAATTTTCATTAATTATATTTGATTTTAATATAAATTTAAATACAATAGTGGACTTCATTAACCATAAAGGATTAAGAATGACCTTTCATTCAGATAAATTATAGCAGATTAGTATTTTACATATTTATGATTAATATCTGAATACCAAAGGTTATAATACTATAGTCATATACTTATACTTTAAAAAGTAATAAGCCTCATGAATTTGGCCTTTTAAAAATCTAAACTTTGTGATCACCTTCCATAATAAAGCAAATATTAATCTAACTTCACTGGCTTTCATTTAGTGAGTGCAGAATTTTACAAAGCACTAATGATTCAAAAGCATAATCTATGGAAGATATGTTACTATTAGGTTGAAGACATAAAGTCACATATTGTAAGGCTGGGTCATATAATTAATGAAAATATGCAATACTGTAGGTAATTGATGTAAACAAAAATGTCATCAATTACATAACAGCAAGCCAAATATTTCAGCTAGAGCACAATTTAAGCAATCATTCTAATCCCGCAGTAATTATCTTCAGTAATTGTGCTGATATTTCAAGTATGTAATATAAACCTCTTCTGAATGAATTCTTTGCAAATATTTCCCCAAAAGTTTATATATGATACATTGTAAAGATTTTCATGCCTGTTTTGGTTTTTTTAAATATATGAAATTTTCATAAATATACACACTATATATATAAATGGTAAATTCCAAATACTTCCCTTAATAATACTTTTATTCTCAAACTTTAGTCTGAACAATTTACAAAAACTGGAGAAATAGTAGAAAATATGATGAATCAAATGAAAATATTTTGAGCTAAGGTAAATTCTTTTATTATATTTATTTTGGTTTTGTGAGACAGAGTTTCTCTGTGTTGCTTTAGAGCCCCACTCGCTCTGTAGTGATTCAGAGATTCACCTGCCTTTGCCTCCCAAGTGACAGGATTAAAGGAGTGAGCTACCACTGCCCAACAAAACTAAGACAAATTCAATGTTTGTGTTATTGTTTTTATTTAAAATGTCAATAAAATGGTATAAAGTAAACATTTGTGGACTCTCTTCTTACACTTATTTTTCATGGTTTATTTAAGAATGTATAGTGTTTTATTACACTCTTGATTATTTTTTATTACTAATGTTTTTGTATTTTTTATTTTTTAAAACATCAATTAAGAGACAACAACCTCTCTCCCCTAGTTTCATGAAACTGAAGGAATGGACTCTGTTTTAAACATTTCAAAGAGTTTCCAAGACAAGAAATGGTGAACTTTCTTTTTCAGTGGCTGGATTACAAAAGCTCCTGAGCCAGCCCAGAAAGGTTCTCTCATATGTAAGGAATCCTGGTCCTTTGGAGAAGCAAGTGAATGGACAGCTGGTGTAGTGGTACAGATGAGCCTGATGACAGGAAGACTTTCTCTGGAACTGCCATCATTCTTTTCTCTTTGAATAATAATTCTTAAAAGAAATCACACACATTAGTTTAGGTCTTTGAAGCTCTTATTCTATCATTAAAGATTTTTGCTGATAGAGAATAACAGAGCAAGTTGTTTCTCTTTCCTATAAAATACATTAAGCTTAGTATTATTTCTTTGAAGATGATCCTATTGAGAAAAGATGTGGTAAATAAATGCCATGAATTTGCTTTGGACT
>JAQHUG010000321.1:194540-205902 GCA_028555095.1 Dicrostonyx torquatus
CTTAGCGTCAATCTTCCCTGAGGGCACTGATTCTAAAAAGACTCTTTTAACAGCATTGAATTCTCCGTCTATGAACATGTGACAGAGATATTGAGTTTTTGTAGATGAAGATCTTTGCCATGCTTCAGATTCTGAACCCACCTTATACACATGGCTGTCTCCCTGTAGCCAAGTGACAAGGCTTGCCTAAATATCTTAAGTGGAAATTAAGCCCCCAATTACTTATAGGATATATCCTAAATTTCTACGTATCTGAATATCAAAAGTTACTTTTGTATATTTTAGAGTGCAACTGTCATTTATGTAGGTTCATTTGTACACATTGTACATTTCTTACTGAAGAAACATGATAATACACTATTAGTAGATCTTTACCATTTTGAGTTTAATCATCTTCTAAGAGCAGGGTTTTTAATAAGGTTAAAATTATAAACAAATGCAAGAGGATGAAACACCCCCAAATATAATAAAAATAAAGTAGCCCCTTATGGCTAAATTTAGAGAGTGCCTGGTTAATTAAGTAAGTCAGTTATTTAAGAAATTGAATTCGGTCAGATATATTTCAAGTTGGAAATAGTTTAGAGCTGCTAAAACCTTTCTTCTAATATTGTACTATCTCTTCATAAAGGGCAAATTGTTGCTTCACATGATAGAAACAAAATAAATTTGAACATAAATGCCTTCATCTTTTGTTTGTGCATTTTAAGTATATTTAATATAATTTTAAATTATAAATATATTTATATATAAATTTAAAACACCTAATTTAGCTTGCATGAGAAATTAAATAATATTTGTGTTAATAAAATATTTGATTAGTAAATTTCAAACACTTTAAGAGTCTGTGTGCAGGCAAGAAACAATTGTCTTTCTCAAGTGTCATCATTGAACAACTAAAGAATTGACTAGAACACAATACCTACCTATGTGCAAAAGTGATACAGAGAAATAGAACACATTGCAATGTGTAAACATCAATATATACCCTAAGAGATATGAAGTACAGTGTAAAGGGTGAGTCAATTTTGTTTTTTAAACAATCTTATTATTTGGCATTTATTTCTGTAAATTGAAACTTATGTGTGAATATTTTTTCTCTTAAATTGCTAAAGATTACTACTCAAATTTAAATACATTTAAATCTATTATTTGTTATGATAAGAATTCAAGGATTTTTAAAAATTACTTGAAAATAAACATTTTTGAAAAATTAAAATCAGAACTGGGGCTAAAATCTACATTTTTAAGAAATAAAGTTAATATTATCTGCCTACTTAATATTAGCTGACATATACAACTGAATTGTTAAATATGTACACCAAATCACCATTGTGTGATCTGTTGGAAATATTTTCCTGCATGTAAGTTAGTCCTAAGAATAAATAAGTTCATTTGATAGAGATCTCAGTTTAATGATATGGATAGATATCTAAATATTTTATTGAAAGCAAACCATGAAAACTATTTTCTGAAGTAAAAATTCATAAGTTAATTATTAAGATACGTGCCTAAACTGTGGAACGTTATCATCAGTAGATAAAGAAGTTTCTGAGAATTACAACAGTTGTAGCTATCTCTGTACTGATTAGTACTATAAACAAAGTGTTGATATGATCATTATGCTGCAAACGCAGAAGTACCCTGATTAAACTCATTCTAGAGCTTTAAACTATATTAATGGTACCGAAAAAGTTGCATAAATGATTGCTTTAATAGAATGCAACAGAAAGTAGGTTTAAGTATTATATGAAAATATTTGTTCCCATTGCTATAAAATATTTTATTTTCACTATTCCATTTCTAAGCTGATTGAGATGGCACAGTCAATGAATATACTATTCAATTTCTCCTTTAACTTCAAACTGCATACAATAGCTTTGACAACAGGAAGATTATTTTCAATGTAGCAGTTATCACTTTTAAAATTAATTATTTGAAGCCGGGCGGTAGTGGCGCACACCTTTAATCCCAACACTCGGGAGGCAGAGGCAGGCGGACTTTGTGAGTTCGAGACCAGCCTGGTCTACAAGAGCTAGTTCCAGTGCAGGCTCCAAAGCCACAGAGAAACCCTGCCTCGAAAAACCAAAAAAAAAAAAAAGTAATTATTTTATTCATTTTATTTTCTTGAATTTATTGTATTAATTGTAATAATTATTATTTTTGTTATTAACTATTTTTCACTTTATTGAAATTTTCACTCAAAAAAGTACAAAATAATCTTTCCAAAATGCATCCTTTTATGTATATTAGAGCTTCCTTATTCAATTACTTTACTTACTCGTCAATATGTGAATGAATATCTTCTCTTCAATGGATGGAGTAATCAGACTGGGTATATATATCAAGATTTTTTTTTGCCAAACCTCCTGAGGACATCAGTTGTTCTGATTTCAATAGGTTCATAAAGGTGATATGAGAATTAACTTGTTTTTGCTCGACTCCAAACCCATAAGAAATTCCTATGGAAGCATGAGCTGGTCTTTACAGAGTACAGATTGCTCTCACCTGTGATGCTCAGCACATCTATTATTAACTAGCAGTTTAATTATGGGAAAGTCACGAAATCACCCCAGTTCTCCAGGTACTTTATTTCTTCTCAAAATAAGGAAATAGAGGACCAATAAGTTGTAAAATACTGAGATGTAAGTTGGTTAATGATTTTCTAAAATGAGCTATTTCTAAGAGTTAAGTTCCATTGCTAATAATGATGTATAGTGGACATATTTGTGCCTGGTGAGTAGACCTTTTTGTGTACTAATTAACTTTATATATGTATGTCTATGTGTGTATATACATATCTGTATGTATATATTATATATGTGACATAGTAACTTGAATCCATGTATATATATATATATACACACAGATATGTATACAAGTTAATTCTCTATAAAATTTAATATATAATGTGTTTATAAATTCATACATATATATACATACTGTGTGTATGTATTATGTTCTCACATGTATGAGCACATGAATTTTGTATGTTACACATGCATATCCAAATGTGTGCATATAAATGTTTAGTTCCAAAGTGGGCAGAACATGTATTCATAATTTTCCTCCACATTATATTTTGATACAGGGTTGTAGAGGGCAAAAGGCCTTGTGTACATGGATAAGCACTGGAAAAGCCAAGAAAATTAAATACAGAGCTTACCTCTTCAATGGAATGAGGTGTGTACCTGCTCTTCCTGCAATGAGAGCAATGATGTAGTTTTACAACCTGGCGACTCTTTGCTATCTGATGAGACAGGCTCTTCTTATCTCTCAGAATTTGTATCTTTACTTATCCAAGACCTCTTCCCCTAAATCTTGATCACTGCTCTTAGACCATAACCCAAAAAGACAAATATAATATGTATTAACTTCTAAGTAGCTTGTAGACAAAGAAAAGCCAACCTACAGGCCACAACCCCAAAGAAAATAGACAACAAAGAGGAACCTAAGAGAGACATACATGGATCTACATAGGAAGGTGAAAAAGACAAAATATCCTGAGTAAATTGGGAACGTGGAAAGGTCACAGGAGATGTTAGAAGGGGAGATGGGAGAAAGGAAGGGGATGGAGAAAATGTCTAGCTCCATAAAAATAACAAGTAAAAAATTAAAAACAAAAAGAATAAAATAAAAGGTAAATTTAAAAAAAAAAAACCTTTCTCTGAGTGATCTCAGTCAAGCTCCCTATTCCTTAATCTTGACTTCTATGATGCAACGGTGCTCATTCTTATGAAAGAAGCCAAATGTACTTTGCAAAGAATCTCAACGTAAACATGTCTTCGATTGTTGTACTCTGTGTTACTTGTTATCATAATTTCCCAAAATTGAGCTGTGCTTAAAATTGGCTACTGTAAAATGATCTGGGCCAGGCTCTGAAAGTCCTGCTCTAGCACCGGTTACAAAAAATCTGGCTTAGCTGAGTTATTCTTGTCTCTTTATGGATCTTTTTATTTCCTACCTGCAGTGAAGCTTGCAGGGGAATCCCCACACCGGGTCTGTCATTGAGCCAAATCCTCACCATTTCAACGAGTCTGTTTTGCATGCAAGTCATCGGGTGGTCAGCTGCAATACCTGCTTTCTTTCTACTTGCATTCTGGGATTCCTCACTCTGGTTTCTCCGCTTGTGTGCTGAGTACTTTACCAGCTGAACTATCTTTAAAGCCCAAGGTTACTACTTTAATTGTACACATTTGAAGGATGTAGTGTAATTATTCAGTACATTTTCATAGTTAGGAATGAATAAACTGCTGTAACTATCAACTTCATCTTAAAACTTTTAAATATGTTTTCTTAATATGCAATAACTATCTATGTTTATGGGGTAAAATACAATGTTTCAATAAATTTCAATACTACATAGACTCAGAAAGTATTGATCAAATCAGTGTAATTAATGTGACTATCTCCTAATAATTATTTTGTTCTTGAACACTTAACTTCTTTTTGTTATTAGTCATAATATCTGTAATAGGTTATTGTGAACGTCATTCACTTCACTGTGCCATGGAACAAAAGACCTCAGCACTTATTCTGTTTTGCTGTTTGTTCCCTACGCTCACACTGTCACCTTTACCCTCCACTCTTCTCAGCCTCTAGTTCATTCTATTAACATCAAATTAACTCCTTTGAAATATTCACGTGAAAGAGAACATAGTATTTAGTATATATAGTGAGGCTTGTTTTGCTTGGCATAGTATCTAATAACCTCTATTTTGCTGCAAATAACAGTATACCACTTTTTCACAGTTGAATGATGCTCCATTGACTGCCTCTAGTGATGAATTCTATTCATTCATCAGTTAACTAATTCTTTGTTGGCTGTATGTCTTAGCTACTGAGAACAGGGTACCAAAAGCATATATATATGGGTATCTCTTTGATATTCTGAGATCATTGTCATTATGTATGAATCCACAAGTGAGGAAATGGAGTAGGGGTAGTTTCAGATTCTCCTCCAATATAACCTCAAGCTCCTGTTAACATTACACCCAGCTAAATCATTTTCCTGCGTGGCAATTATTTATGGCTCCTCCCCAGTGACATAGAAGAGAAAATAGGTATATATGGTTTTGTTCAAAGTTTCAATAATTCAAAATTTGCTGAATAGACCAAAAATTGCCTGTCAGATGACTAAGCAAATAATTTAAATAAGAAAAGTAGAGAAAAACTGAGTATTATACAATATAGATTCGTAGATACTAGATGAATGGTGGGAAAAGAAGGGAGCCTTGTGTATATAGGTAGAAAATATCCAGAAAATTCCCTAATGTTTTTTGGTTAAATGTAGTAAGATTTTACTCATTAAAGACAAAAATTATAATTTTAGTGGAGAATATGAAAGTCATTGGTTTGGACTACTAAATATCAGGCCTTGAATCCCCTGAACACTTGCTTTATTCAGAAATGTTTCCCATGAAGAATGTACTCAGAAATAATGAAAACATTTGTACCCTCAACATTCAAAAGAGTTTAGGAATTACCTTGATTTCAAATAATTATTAGTGCTCATAATTTTTAAAATGGATCTTATGCAGTTAGTTATTTGAGTAAGAATTTTTTTTTTTTGGTTTTTCGAGACAGGGTTTCTCTGTGGCTTTGGAGCCTGCGCTGGAACTAGCTCTTGTAGACCAGGCTGGTCTCGAACTCACAAAGATCCACTTGTCTCTGCCTCCCGAGTGCTGGGATTAAAGGCGTGCGCCACCACCGCCCGGCCTTTGAGTAAGAATTTTTAACAATGTCTGCTTAATATAAAAATGTCTGAAAGTTACATTTGTATCATCATAGTGACTATAAATATGGATATGATTGAAGATGAACAAGCAATTATATAAAATATTAAATAGTTTCAAATAAGAGCTGTGATTATATATAATTTTTCTGATGGATAATATATAATTCATCTGTAATATCTATAGTAGGCAGGTAATACAATTGTGAAATACATTACAAAATTTCTTAACCAGTTAGGTAGAACTTCAATATCATACTATTTTTAATAAAAGATCGTGAGATGTAAGATTCTCTACAAGTAACTGAATTTTCACTGAAATTCATTGTGGTAATTTGTCTACATTATTCATAATTTTTTAAAGTCTGAAATTACAATCAAATCTATTGGTAAAGCTTTATATAAGAAAACATTTTAGGTTGTATTCGATAATCCGTTCATTTGGGAAATACAAAGGTCAGCATTTATTGATTTTACATATGAGTTTCAGGCACTAACCTATAGGATGATCATCATGGAGGAAATACAATTTTATTATTACCTAAAATGCAAATGTATGTTTTTATTGCTATGAAATCTGAGCACTAAGGATGTCTGAATCGCGGTGATCTCTCAGCATCTAGGGTAAGTTCTAGTATAGAAAGTGCCAGAGCTCATGTACGATATTTATTTCACAAATTTCTTCTTTAGACAAAACTTCTGGAGTGCTACTCACTGCTGCCATCCATATTGACCCATCCTTGTGTGTAATACAGACAAGTGAATCTAAGAATTTATTCTTAGAAATGAAGAGCTAACAATCAAGTGAAACTTTTTTTTTTACAAGAAACTGTAAATAGGTTTTTTTTTGTCTCCTGTAGCTTAAATATCTGTTTTCCCAGGTTCCTAGGTTGATGAATAGAATTGAATTGAAACTGGATTATTAATCCATGTACCTATGAACATCTGATTTTTGGCAAGGAAGCTAAAATTATACAATAGGAAAAAGAAAACATCTGAAACAAATGGCATATCTAGATGTCAAAATATAAAAAATATAAAAATATAAAAGAATGAAAACAGAAAACTATCAATCACCAATGAATAAAACTCAAGTCCAAATGGATTAAAGATCTCAATATAAATCTGAACACACTGAACCTGAAAAAAGAGAAAGTGGGAAGTAACCTTAAATGAATAGACACAAGAGATTACTTCCTAAATATAACACTGAGAGCAATCATAAATAAATGGAACCTCCTGAAACTGAGAAACTTTGATAAAACAAGGGTCAGTAAATAGGGCAAAAAGGCAGCCTACTGAATGGGGAAAAATTTTCACCAACCCCACATCAGACAGAGGGCTGATATCCAAAACATATAACAAACTCAAAAAATTAGACATCAAAATACCAAATAAGCCAATTAAAAAGTGGGGTACAGATCAAAACAGAGAACTCTCAACAGAAGAATCGCAAATGGTCAAAAGACACTTAAGGAAATGTTCAGCATCCTTAGCTATCAGGGAAATGCAAATCAAAGTGACTCTGAGATTCCATCTTACACCTGTGAGAATGGCTAAATTCAAAAACACCAATGATATCTTATATTGGAGAGAATGTGGAGAAAGAGGAACACTCCTACATTGCTGGTGGGAATGCAAACTTCTAAAACCACTCTAGAAATCAGTATGGTGGTTTCTCAGAAAATTGGTAATCAACCTAACTCAGGAAATAGCAATTACACTCTTGGGCATATACCTAATTATACTTAATTAATATAATTAATATTAATAATAATCTCAATTATGCTACAGACATTTGTTCAATTTGTTCATAGCACCATTATTTATAATAGCCAGGACCTGGACACAACCTAGATGACCCTCAGCTGAAGAATGGATAAGGAAAATGTGGTACATTTACACAATGGAGTACTACTTGGCCTTAAAAACAATTACATCTTGTAATTTGCATGAACGTGGATAGAACTAGAGAAAACATCCTGAGTAAGTTAACCCACAGAACATGGTATGTGTTCACTAAAAGTGGATACTAGCTTTAAAGCAAAGAATAACAAGCCTATAGTCCAAGACCCTAGAGAAGCTAAGTAACAAGGAGAACCCTAAGAGAACCATATATAGATCCCTCTGGAAAGGGAAAATAGACAAGATCACCTGAGGTAATTGGGAGCATGAGGGTGGGGAATGAAGGGAAGACAGAAGGGGAGGAGGAGAGGAGAAGACGATGGGGGAGGAGCACTTTAAGGAGCAGGAGAGTCAAGATAGGAGAAGGACAGAGAGTGAGAGCAAGAAAAGAGATATCTTGATTGAGGAAGCCACTATGGGGCTACCTAGAAACCTGGCACTAGAGAAATTTCCAGACATTCACAAGGATAATCCCATATAAGACCCTAAGCAATAGAGGAGAGGGTTCGTGATCTGGCCTTAACCCATAGTCAGATTGATGACTATCTTACATGACACCATAGAACCTTCATTCAGCAACTGATGAAAGCAGAGAAAAGAACCAGAGCAGAGTATATTGTACTGAGCTCCCAAAGTCTAGTCGAAGAGTGGGAGGAGTGAGAATATGGGCAAAGAG
This sequence comes from Dicrostonyx torquatus, assembly GCA_028555095.1. Lineage (NCBI taxonomy): Eukaryota > Metazoa > Chordata > Mammalia > Rodentia > Cricetidae > Dicrostonyx > Dicrostonyx torquatus. Next base: position 202,853 of record JAQHUG010000321.1, read on the forward strand.
TTCAAGACCATAATGGGGACACTTACTGAAACAACTAACTAATGGGAGCTAAGCATCTCTGGCCTGACAGAGGGGGAAAAGAAACATAGTAACCAACTAGGCCCTCTGAATGTGTGTGACAGTAGTATGGCTGGGGAAGACTGTGGGGACACTGGCAATGGGTCCAGGATTTATTCCTCCAGATTTAACTGTCTTTTTAGAACCCATTCACTTTGAAGGGATACCTTGCTCAGCCTAGATATAGTAGGGAGGTCCTTGATCTTTCCTCAAAGCAATGTGCCTTACCCTGGGGTTGGAGTGTGGCAGAAAGTGGAGGAAATGGGAATTGGGGAGGGAGTGGGAACTGGGGTTAGTATATAAACTGAAAGAAGATAGCTTTTTTAAAAAATAAAAAAATTAAAAAAAAACAAATCTGCTTTCCATGTTACAAATTCCTTTTGATATATTACAACCAGAAGAATTTGTCTCCCAATTATGTAACTTGGGAAATGGTGGGATCCAGAGGTTTTCATTTGTCCTGTATGTACAGTTGTCTTTCATTTTATTCTCCTTTTAGTAATCATTTCCATGATCAGAATTTGTGACTTCATTAGATAGGACATGATACTCTTCTATTCATCAAGAAGAAAATATCTAATATTTTTGACTGAGTCCATATTTTCGCAATATGATTCAGTTAAAATCACCTGACACATAATATGAAAATATATTTAATCTGAAAGACATTAAATCTCAGAAAAATTAATTCTAATCTTTCTTCATGATACACTTTCACTTACAATGTGTGTTGTTGTACAGAGAATATTTCTTAATAACATGCCAAAGCAAGTTTATCCTTATTTAAATATTGTTAATTATATGAAACATCAAAAATGTTCAAAAACAGATGTTTTGCAACAGGAAATTTTCTGATATACAAATTTGGCTAAAGTTTCTTAATTTAATGTTTTTCTTTCCTTGATATTCTGTTATCTTTTCATAAAATTTCTATTTAGCCATCCACCCAGAAAAGTCTATCCAAAAAAAAAAAAACACGATTTTTTAATGGAATATCCTTTAAAAAGTCACTATGGTTAACAATTTTAAGAGGATAGAAAAGTCTCATGTCTCTTATTTAATCATTCAACAATATAATTTAATGAAGAGAATAATTATATACAAATTAAATATCAGTGTCACATAGCTTTTTTGAAGTATGTTTCTTTCAATTGTCACAGTGTTTAAGCAGGGAACAACCTTAGGTTACAAATCTTTAAATAATTTTCACCCTGACATTCCAGTGAAGACATTGATTGTTGTACATCAATGGAACCTGTGATTCTTAGACCAAATAAAAATGTCCTTTTCATTTTCCACCAAAACTTAATATTATGGATTGACTACAAATGTAGGCATAAATTGTATACATCATGTCAAGAATGCCTCTGTATAAGGAGAAAGTACTAGCAATTCTGTCAAGTTTAAAAGAGGCTCATTCCTTGTTCTATTGAAGTCACATTAAAAGACAGAAATAAAGGGAAAGAAAAAAGTTGATGAAGCCCATCAAGATAAAGTGTTTTTCCAGTGAATGACTGAATAAGAATAAACCTTGAGAAATAATTGCTATGCCTTCTTGTGTGATCTCAAGAAAAGAAATACTTGAGGGATAGGATATATAGATTGCTTCCACAAGGAAAGCCTACTGATTTTTTTAAAGTACTGATTCAAAAATTGCTGTGATTTCAGCCCAATCTCAATTATAGTGCTATAAATTGATGCCCAGCATCATTATGCCATTTTCTTCCTTAAATATAGTCATAGACGCAACAATACTGAATAGAAGCAAGTTTTAAAAATTGCTATTTGCTACATACTGTATAGCAAATAGTCTTGACTACAGATTTTATTTCACAAAAATAAATAACATAAAAACTCTATATTGCTAAAACCTTAAGTAAAATTGGCATTTTTTAAATTTCACTTGTGAGAAACATTTTCTATCAGGTTTAGAATTACTTGCATGTGTACATGCTCTATACCCATGCATATATTTGTGTATGTACTTATGTGCTTTATGTTTGTTTGGCACCAATCATTTAGCCTCATATAGCCCTTGTCCTTGATGTGCCCTAACCTGAGTATTAACCCTATTATAGTCCTCAGATCTTGCAGAAGTTAGAACCCCATACTCTAAGTTGATTTTACTTCTTGATCAAGCTTTGAAAAATTACTTTGTGGTTAGCAATTATCTACCAGCTGTAGTTGCTGCAAGCCAGGAGGGACACACAATTGTCGTAGGAATCACTCAAGGACTTTGCTGTCTAGACTAGCATGCACTACTTTCCAAAGACAAATTAAAATTCTGGGTCTGTATTCCATTCTCTATACATTAAGTCCATAATCATTGACAGTTGTTCAAATAAAAGCATGAGCTTACTATTTTCTGCATTATAACTAGCATATCAATATAAATTTAAAGTCATTATATGTCCAATATACTTTTGTTTCTTCTGATTTTTCTAATATATCATTGGAATATAAGCATTAACACTTAAGGATTTTTACCTCTGAGAAAAATAAATGTTTTATGGACTATTATTCTGCATAATAATATAAATGAAAAAAGAAAAAAAATCAACTCAAGGTGTGAAATAATGAATGAGGTCACAGAAATGTTAGGTACTTACTTTATACTACACATGTTTTAAAACTATTTCTATGTAAGGATTTTTAGAATGAATCAATAAAATAAAATATGCAAGCATATACTCTGTATATGTTTTCTGTATATGTATTCATGTTACAACATGCAATGGAGATGCTAACCTGGAAAGTTAGATGCTAACAGTCACAGGATATCAACCCTAGACAAAGAACTACAGGCAAATGGGCAAGAGCGAGAGAAATGGTCTTGCTAAAAGGGAACACCACCTTGATAGGTTGTCCATTACCAAGTGATCACCCCTGAGATTCTATAGATACAGGTAATATTATCCAGACTGAGAGCATTATATTTATATATTTAGGAATATAGATAGTGATTAAACGAAAAGAGGCCATAGACTTGGGGA
>JAQHUG010000321.1:208965-220139 GCA_028555095.1 Dicrostonyx torquatus
CTTTATTTAACCAATCAAAACACAGAAATACAGGTGGACCCTCCCACACCCTGGAACATATGAGTTTTGTCAAAGCTCATCTCCGACACTCCCTCTGTGTATTCTAGCTTGGCCTGTAACCTGTGATTCCCCTGGCTTTGGTATTCTAAGTGCTCGAACAGCATCTGTACACCACCGTATGGCTCTAGAGCTTTCTTCATAATAATGAAAACAAAGACTCAGCTGAAATATTCTTAAGAACAGCTGACCCACATAGATCATACATATTATTGAATACTACTCAGAAAAAAAAAATAACTACTGTCGTATGTGTAATGAGTTGAATCAATCTCCAGAGAATTATACTATGTGTAAAGTGTCATTTTCAAAAGACATTTACAGTATGTTTCCATTTAAAAAACATTTTGAAGAATGTGTTTCTTATTTAAATGTCAGTCATCACACAGATTAGCAAGGGAGCTGTGGAATATTGTGAGTAAGGTTATGGATGCTTGAAAATGTGTTGATTCTGTACATTATCTTTACTATGGTTGAGCAAATACAATTTATTTGATGATAAAACTGTAAAAAACATAAACACATACATACACTTACATACAATTATAAAATAAAATTGAGAATCGCAAATTACTGTTAGAGAATTGATATTCTGATTGTGAGGCTGTTTGTGTATGAATGAAAATGTTCTCTGTTTTGTGGTTTCTTTGAACGCTAAGCCTCCAGCTGACAGTGCTATTTGGGAAGCTATAGAATCTTTAAGAGGTGGTGTTTGCTGGAAGAAATGCATGACAAGATCAGGGCATGAGAATATATAGTCACTCCCCACTACTTTCTCCCTGTATACTGAATGCTGATACATTCATTATTTGTTTCTGTCTAACATCATGTCATTTTTACAGCTTGTTAACTCCAGTTATATATTTTCTGCTATTCTTTGGTTTTTATGTTGTTGTTTGTTTTTGTTTGCTGCTTTTGTTTTGTTTTTTAAGACAGGGTTTCTCTGTGTAACAGTACTGACTGTTCTGGAACTCACTATATAGGACAGGCTGGCCTCAAACTCACAGTGGTCTGCCTGTCTCTGTCTTCCATGTGCTGGGGTTAAAGGAGTGTGTCACCACCACTGGACTTTTTCTGCTATTCTTAGCTATGGTCGAAAGTCACAAATTTATATAATATGCTTTTTGTATCCAAATCTACATTTGCTGTAACGGAATACCCAGAACTCACCTTCCCTAGGAGACTAGGATATTTTTCAGAGAATTTTAGTCTATAAAATTCATAGTTTTTATTGTCAAATATTTTTCTTGACATGTAGAACTAAATATGTCTAATTATTAAGATTTATCACTGTTTTATTTTCAGATAGGATTTATATCTTGGTCTTTCTTATGGATTTTTTTTCATATTTTCCAATGATTTTTCTGATAGGAAAGCAGTAAATACTTCCTATACTTCAGAGTATAACATATCATACCTAAAGGATTTTAAAAATGAAAGCCTATGCATTAAGAAAAATGAACATACACATCATCTTCACAGTATTCTAGGCACACAAAAGACCTCAAATAGAATATAGTGAATCTATCTTCTGATCACATAGATTTTACCAAAATTTAAAAATATCTATTGCAACTTGACATTGAATTTTCTGTATAGGTCTCCATAAATTCCCTTCTTAAATTTTTTTGTGAGTAATATACTTCATATTTCACAATTGTCAAACACTCTTTTATTCATGGCTGTATTCAACAAATTAATGATGGAGGAAAGTGCTGTTCTTAAGTCCATGTTTTAAGCTAAATATAATTGAGCATTATCATACTTAAAAATTAATGCTGAAATTTTGATGAAGTTTTAAAAGGCAACTTTATTTTAGAAACTTGTAAGTTAAGGTAGTTTTATATATGATTCTCAGAATTGAAGTAATATGCATCAGATAATTTCCTTGGTGAAATAACGTTTTCTTAATGAAAAACTGACTTTCATCAGAAATTTTTGACACGCAACTCTGGTGAGTTCAGGATTACTTATGTGACATTCCTGCCAGTCTTTTATATTCAAGATGTGAAGAGCTGCACAAAGGTCCAACATAAAATGTAAAGTGTGGCTAAATGTTTGAAAATAGTAATTCCTGTCCAAAAGCTCTATAGCAGTTCAGAATGAAATAGTTATCAATGTCATTCTTCATTTGATTTGCAATTCTCAGAGTGCCTATCGAACAGAGAATGGTGGTCATATATTCTCCTTTGTGCCAAATCTTCGATGATGGGAATAGGGTAGACTTTCAGTTCAATGCAGAGGAGAGAAAGAAAAATCCTGGCATTTAACTTGTCACATATATGACTCAAGACTGATCTGTAGATGAAAGCTAAGACACATGCTTCACCGAGAATAAAAAAAAAATTGGCAGGAATTAGAAAGGAAAAGAATGGAAACACATCTATTCTTTTAGGCTCTTCAGTTCCCTCTAGAATGATTTTGACAAATATTTAGTGTTTACCTCAAGTTTGATTCCATGCATCTTTTTGCACATTTTAACATCCCCTTCTGAATATTCATGTAGATTCAGCTCTCCTTTACAATCCACTTTGAACTCTGAGGTCCTTGGACAAGGTCCATAGTCCATGAATATATAAAACAGACTGAGAGCCAGATAACTTCCCCCTGGATAAGTGACATATTTTCATATGCTTATTGCCTCAGCTGCTTTATTGGATCAAATCAGTGTCTATGAAAAGTCTCACAGTGAAGGCCCTCAATAAACGTTTTCTCTGATCATCCCTGGCACAAATATTAATTAGGGGAACTTTGTTAGAACTGTTTGCCACATGTTTTGAAATACCAAGTTGATGGGTCTATAAAATGCATCACAGGGATTAATATTTATTTCTTGTTTAAAAATTTATGTAGTAGCTATCATTTTAGAACCTAGCTGCTTTGACAAGGTACTATTTAAGCATTAGAATAAAATCAGTGGAAAGAAAAGACATCCTATTTACAATTAGTTTTAGGTCAGCCCATGGCCAGGGCTGAATAATTTTTATGGAACTAAGTATGTGCAAACTGCAGAAATGACTTGGTTTTTATTTCTCTTAGGAACATAGTGCTCAATATGATTCTTTTTTTTAAGAGTTTGCATCCTATGTGTCCCTGAAATTTCATGTTATCCATTCATTTTTCTCTGGCTCAGAGATTACTTCTATCACCTTTTCCTTCGTCTATTACCTTGATATTTATATTACAATTTAAATCATACCTACAATCACTTCTATGTCTTACATCTTTGTAATGATTCTCAATGAATTTCACATGTATTTAGTGTATGTGTGCCCTCACATGAATTTGCACATGCACACTGACACATGAGAAAATATGCCACTGTACTTGTGGAAGCAAAAGACAAGTTGCAGGAGTCAGTCAGTTCAGGTTTTCAAAAGTGTAGGCCCCAGAGAATAAGATTGGGAGCATCAGGCTTTGCAGTAAGTGATTTTGCTTGCTGAGCAATTTTACTAGACCTTAGTATCCTAATTACTATCCACTACACTTGAGTTCACATGTAATCCCTACATTTTACAACAAGGAGAAAACATGATTATTTCGTGAATGTGAGTTTGTTCCCCTGGGAATGAAGTGTCTGGACAGGAAGTCCAGTGACTCTGAAAATGGTACTAGGAGATGGAGATATGGATCATTGCGTAAGAGCACTTGCTGCTTTTACAGAGGACCTGGGCTGGATTCCTAGCACCTATATCAGACAAATAATATCTGTCTTTAACTCCAGTAACAGGGTATCATGGGCCTTCTGGCAAGGACAACAACCATGTGGTGCAGTTGCACACACATATATGGAACTAAATATAAATAAAGGGTTTAAGGTGAAATAATTTGTGTAGGTTTGGAAAATATTCTGTGTCATTTTCTACTGGGAAGATGTGATTCAGATAAGAAAAAGTAAACATGAGACAATAACTTTATAATATATTGATAACTAATAAAGATATTCATTAAATTTGATGTTACTATATATATTTACAGCATTTAATCTTTTATGTAATCTGAAATTAACTTTATTTTTTACTTGTGTGTAAGGATAATACTTTAAACTAAAATCACTTTGTAAAATCATGAAACACATTTGTTTTATGATGTACTGTATTTGCTAAGGGGATCTCTTGATATAATGTGGACGTGATGACCCTTCTTGAAATTATATTGATTCAGTGACTTTCCTTAGACAGATGGAAGAGCAATTTTCCTTAGACAGATGGAAGAGCAATTGTCTAGTTTATATGAAAACCTTGATCATTGTATAATGTATAACTTCTTTCACCATATAATCTATATTGCTATTTAATTTGGCATTCTTATATACAGCAACGTAGCAACAGCTAGTGGGCTGAGGACCGGCTGGGACACTAGGTGGAAGTAGACAAATAGATCCACAGGCAAGTGACCAGGTCTCCCAAAGCAGGTGGAAGTCTGAGTAGAGACTTATCACAAGTGATTGGTTGGCCTGGAGGCTATTGGAAACCATGGATTCCTAAAGTGGTCATTGTATTTTTCCCAAATTAGATAGCATAGTATGATTACATGTATTAAAATATCAAATAATGCCTCATTAATGTGTATTAATTAGTCTTAATGTTTCCTATCTGAAAAAGTAGAGGATATATGAAAAGAAAAAACGTCTTTAATTATTTTTTAAATTTCTTTGTGTTTGTGTGGTCTACACATGAATGCATTTGTACAGGAGTGTCTGCACATACATATGCCTGTTTACATGGAGACTGGAGGCCAACCTCTGGTGTGGTTCTCCATCAGTATTTACCTGAGTTTTGAGATAGTTGTGGTCATTGACTCAGCTATTCAGTGACTGTCTGGGCTCTGTGTTCTCTAAGCTGTAAGAATAAACTGCTGCGGCTGATTTCAAGTGGGTCCCAGGGGTCACAGCCCAGGTCCTCTTACCTGTAGGGCAGTGTGATAGTTTGAAAGAAAATGGCCCCCAAAGGGAGTGGCACTCTTGGGATGTGTGACGTTACTGGAGGAAGTGTGTCACTATGGGAACGGACTTTGAGGTTCCTTTTTGTCTGGCTTCCCTCAGTGTAACTGAGAGCAGACTTCCTGTTGCCTGCAAGATGTAGCCCTCTCAGCTGCAGCACCATGTCTGCCTGCATGCTGCCATGTTCCCCTTCATGATCATAATATAGTGAACCTTTGAAACTGTAAGCAAGCCAGCCCAATTAAATATTTTCTTCATCCGAGTTGCATGGTAATAGTGTCTCTTCATAGCAATAGTAAACCCTTACTAAGACAGGCAGGCATTTTACTAAATGAATGATTTCCTCAGCTTTGCAAGGTAAATTTTATAAGTTAGATAACTTACGATTAGATTTAAAAACAAATTTTATATTTTGAATACTTTTAAAGAGCAACATTTGCAGATTTGAAGTGACATTTAGCAGCATTACCAATTTTTCAGAAAATAAATGTGGGTAAGTTAAACACTCTTTATATTTTGAATGTTTACATGTGGTGCCACTTTGTCATCATGATATATTTGTCATAGAAAATTATGGTATCAATTCACATGATGACATGAATGAGTGATGAGATCAGTTCAAGGGTTGGTGTTTGAAATCATTGAGAAATTAAGCCAGTGATTCTAAAAACTGCATTTTGATCCTTTCACAATTTCTTTAAAATGTCTAATTTTATTTTTAATTGTATTTTATTCTCAGCAAAATGCAATAAGAAACAAAGTACACTCACATCTCTTGTCGTGTCAGTAAAGTTATTTTTAGCATGCTGCATTGAATATATTCTCCAATTTCTGAAATGCACTTGAGGGAGTACCACTGTCCTTCCTAAAGTCAGGATTTCTAGTCCATTTGTATACGCACATTTTGAAATTTTACTTCTGCCTTTGCCATTCTTTGACATTCTGTTCAGTTACAAAATGCCTGAACTTAAAAAAGAGACAGGAGTCAAAACATCATAACTTTAAAGGATTCTAATTGAACAATGATAACAGCCTGAGCCCTCTTTCAAATTATCAAGTTTATCAGTCACACTGTCAATAACTTCATTGTGTTCTCTTTTCCAGTTTCTCTACTTGAGAATGAAAGACAGTTCTTTGTGTTAAAGCGAGTCAGGGATTATATTCTGTAAGAACCACTATAGGTGATGGACGCCTAAGTGATCTCCTGCTGCTGGCCTTGGACGGTGAAACAGCTGAGAATACGAACGGCAACAAAGCAGGAGCAGGTTTTGCTCCTTTAAAACCATGCCCACCTCTATTGATGTACACAGGGATTTGATGGATGTGCTGATCTGTCTTCTTTCTCCAAGCAGCACATAAAACTTACTTTAAATTGTTTATCCCTATAGATTTCATCTGCAACTTGGGACGGACTGTGGCTGAACTGGTGCGAATATTGGAATATGACTTTGAGGCATACAATTAAGCTAGCCCACAGCTTTTTTTTCCTCACTATGTCTTTTTTGCTTTCTGTCAGTTCCCATCCCCACTGAATTTACTGAGAGTACAATGAAATTTTAAAAGAGAAAAATGATGCTCAGGGAAGACCTACTGGTTCAAATCAGGGATGAAGGGAGAATACAGCAGTTTGAGCTATGGATGCAACATTTAGGTCCCTCACATAACTGCTGATTTTCAAACCACCTTCTCTCAGTGTGTACGTGTCTGGGATATACAGTACCTTGCAGTGACTGCCTCTCCAACAGAGAAAATCTATTTTAAGATTTCCTGCTCTGCAGAGCCTTCCTCTTCAGAATTCGCAAAACACACTCTTCATTCCAGACTCAGCCTTAATTTCTTCTGTTCTTGGTTACTAAACAATAATGTATATGGAGGAAGTCATTGTAAAGGCAAATAATGTGAAATGTAGGCCTGCGGTTTCTTTCTGTATTAAATGCTGCTTCTTGGCACAATCAAAGACTGTTCCTTCCATCATCAAAATAGAAAGAAATGACATTTCTAGAGACTAAGCAAGCACTAAAACCATTAAAGTCCTTTATAGACTAAACTCTAAAACAACAGCATTCATCTTCTGATCTATGTGACTGATTCAACCTGGCATCAGCTGAATGGAATTTGCCTGCATGGCACATACCACATATCACTGTGTAATGGCTAAGCTTGATTTTCAACTTGATGCATCTTGAAAGGGAAATCTCAACTGAGGAATTGCCTCTGTCACACTGACCTATGAGCATGTATATAAGGGTACATTCATGAGTGCCAATTGATGTAGGAGGGTGTAGCCCACAGCAGGTAGTACATCTGTAGGCTAGTAGGCCTGGACTAAATAATGAAACTAGGAGAACAAGTCAGAGGGAGCACAGCAACAAGCAGTGTTCCTCTGTGATTCTTGTTTCAGGCTGCAGAAGGAATGTGCTGTAGCTCCCCATTCACCAGCCTGATTCTCTGTCGTTCTCTCTGTAGGGCAGATATGTGACTACCTCTGCATAGTCCATGGATTTTCAGTGGCATACTATTGACTATTGAGCCAACTATTGACTATTGGTGTCTCTGTCTCCCTGCCTATAGGGTGTATTGCAGCATCTTTAACCTTCAGGATTCCTGTGCTTCCTCTTTTTTCCTTCTGTGTACTTGGGCTTTACTCTCGGGAGAAGAACCCTCCCACAAGGAACTGTTTATTATATCCCTAAAGGACTGATTCAGGAACACTGTGTTTCTGGTAGGTGTCAGTACATTATTTAGTACTGGTTCATAAGTTGCATTTTCTTTCCAGTTTAAATCAAAATATTGGTAATTTTCCATGTCCAAACACACAATACTGTTTCAAACATCAAATTCAACATTTTTTAAAATCTCCACTGGGGTTATTATTAACCATTTTCATCTATATGTGGGTAATTGGTACCATTTTTGAACAACAAATATGATGGATGAAAATTCTAAAGCCTGGGATGTTTCTCGATTAATCGTGAATCACTCTGGAGCCTCCTGTGTCATGACAGTGGGGAATAGATACCTTCAGGTTCTCTCCATCGCCTCTTAAAACCACAAAGGACGTGGTCGTTAAACAAATGTTTCTGAGACAGAGGGCTATCAATATAAAACTAACTTTAATGCTTGCACTGAAAGTAGTTTCACTTTACCTTAAGGCAACATGAAAAATTATATTGACTGTGGCAACCAGTAGTATAATGTCATCCATTTGCATAGTATTGTATCTCTGAAAGGTCTGTGTGTTTATTCTAGCCACAACTCCACGGCATGAATACATTTACAAATAACAAAGGTCACTGAGTTATATGATAAAGAGGAAAATTTGTGGAGTTAATATACAGAAACATATTTCAACATGAATCCTTTATCTTCAGATTTCATTCTAATGTTTATTATATTTAATAATATATGTATATATTACAATATTCATTCACTACTTAATGAAAAGGTAAAGATAGCACTAGAGAATAAAATTTTCTAAATCCATCTTTAAGAGTTCATTAGACTGCTATATGTGCTCAGTGCCAAGATACTCCAACCTTTAATTAAAAGCAGCAATCCCCAGCATCCATTTGGTACCAAACTCTGCCAATATTGCCACTCTTTGATATCTGTGCCAAAAGGTATCAATGACTGTGGATTTGGGCATGTGGCCTCCTGAATTACCATAAAGTATTCATGAAGCTCCCATTGTGTTCAATGGCAGAGTTTTAAGTCCTACTGAGGAAAGTGTACTTCTCCCTCCTAGGAAGAACTCATCAAAACTTATGACCATTCAGTCTTTATTAACATTGAATCTATAATAGGAGAGTAGTCTATTAAGGATAATAGAGGAAGCAGATAATAAAGAAACACAATGTGAAGCAGTTTCAGTACATTTCTTAGTGAATTGATTTCATATAAAGAATTCTATGGCTTTATTAGTAATCTAGTCTTGTTTTTTTCTAGTTATTCTTTTCTGAAAAATAAAACATATCTCTCCATGTATAATAGCAATTGATATATATCTTGTTAATATGTCATTTACATTTTAGAAATGTATTTGTGCTTTTTATATGTAATGTTTATTTAATATTATAATTAATGTACTGTATATATAACGTTTTCCCTGGTGAGGACAAAAAAAAATTGGAGTTTGACAGTCTCTCAACACCAAGATAATGGCAGAGGAATTTCTGAAAAAATTAAATCTGCATTCTCAGATTAAAAACATTTTGAATGCATAATATTCTATTGCTTTTGCTGTTGGCTTGAGACATTTTTCTATTTATAGGATAATATAGTAAATGAAGAAAAATAAAAGTCAAAGTATTTTTAAAATATAAGAACAAAGAATGTATAATGTTAAGTGTAAACCATTAGACATTGATTGTTCTATTTTTTGTACCTCACTCCCAATAATCACTTTTATTCCCATTATCTCACACACTCAATAAAACCTGACACATTTTTAAAAATCTGTGAAAATGGCTGTAAATTCATACTAGTGAGTCATTAATATATGGGTTTTGTGTGGGTGCAAGTGTGTATGTGTGTATTTCTGCAGTAGTGAGCATACTAGGTGTGGACACTTGTGGTACAGTGTATGTGTGGAGGACAGCAGACAATCTCAAATTCACAGTTGTCTGCCACCTTTGTTTTAAATAGGTACTTCAACTGACTGAAAGCTTCATCACACAGGCCAGGCTATCTGGCTCAGGAGCTTCTAGGGACCTTTTGTTCTTTTGTCTCCCATCTTGGCATCACTGCTATTACAAGCATGTATCACCTTAAAACATTTTCCTTGGTATCCAGGCATCTTAAACAGTTGCTGATTCTTGCAAGAAAGGGAGTTTACTAGCTCAGCCAGTTGAAGAGTTATTTTCCTAAAGTACATTACAAATATGTTTTACTAATATTAAAATAAATTAAATATTCTGAAATTTTAACATGCAATGTGCTTATACAACTACAAATTTATTTTTCTTTATTTCATAAAATCTAAAAGTGAAGTTTCTTTTACAAAAAGTAAGTGAATTGGGAGATAATAAGTAGCTTAATTGAACTTTGGCAAAAAGCATATTTAAAATATGAGGTGTCCTAAATAAGTCACATTACATATTCAAATTTAAGAGAATCAAGAAATTCCAAAGAGGATAAGTTAACATAAGAAAAGGTAGGATTTAGACATTTTAGTTATAGATGCATGATCTTTACTTATTCAACATGAGAATAATCTTGTTTATGATTGCTAGAAAATTAGAATAAAATTATTTTCCTTTCAGGTTCACTCATTTTCTTATAAAATATGTAATCTATAGGACAAGGACATTGCAATATGAAACAATAGAGATTCTGAATAACATTTGGCTAACCTATAAACTGTACTCCAAGTCTACCATTCTAAATCAGCAAGGTTGAAAAGAAGCTAATAAATAGCTAGATATATAAACATACACACACACACAGAGACATATCACACACACACACACACACATATATGTATATATATGCATGTGTATATTCTTGATTTTTCCCCTAAAAATTTCTTAACCAGGTAAAAATAATGTGAAAGTGATATACTCAGAATCCAAGATATAAAATAACATTGGATTAGTTTTGTAACCTGTCACTTCTTGATCTATGTCCATGATTAAAATATTTAGAAACTAAGTTTAATTGTTTTCATATCTAGTCCTTAAATGCCATTTTAGCATTGTTGATTTCTATGTTATATATGACAGTAAAAAGAAGCCAATTAACATAGTTTCAAAATTGTAATGAGGCCAGAAAATAGACAATGAGAATTTCATTTTGCTTGGATACTTGTTGATTAAAGTCATTTACTAAGAATCAGAAGAAAAATCTCATCACAGTCATCTTTTTGGATCCATATTTTGCATGGTTCCTTATAGTAAACCCCTTCACTTTCAGAACTATGAGAAAGAAGAACGTATCAGATACAGTGATGGTTATTATCTTTATTACATGAATGTGATGTCATTAATTTCCATCAGAATTCCTCTATGCAAAAATAAGTGCAACATCTCATATGTATGCAGGAGACTGAGAGATGAACTTGTATACACATTAAATATTGATAGTATAGGTAATTTTATGTGGAGGGGAATTTTCCAGGCATTTTGCTTGTGCATCATTTGCATATCTGGTGTATATGTGCATGTGTGTGTGTGTGTGT
>JAQHUG010000321.1:230239-241223 GCA_028555095.1 Dicrostonyx torquatus
GATTGCATTGAATCTATAGATTGCCTTTGGAAGAATTGCCATTTTTACTATATTGATCCTACCAATCCAGGAGCATGGGAGATTCTTCCATTTTTTTCATGTACAGCACAAGTTTAAAAGTTCTGCTGAAACAGAAAAATATGTCTTGATGAATTTGACTGCCACACAAATGGAAACACGTTACTGTAAGTGAATGAAATTTATTAGAAACTTAACCTCCATTTTTACATCACAGAAGGAATATTATTGCCATCAATACCTAGAAGTCCATATAATAACAACTGTACATTTAGTATAGTCTTAGGAAATCAAATGAAGAGACATGGAAGGAAAAATGCTACCAATTATGAATCCATAATCAGCACATCTATATAAATAATTTTGTTTTTGTAATATTAGAAAAACTATTAGAGTATGTAAAGCCCCAATGTTTCCATTGTCAGGCAAATTCCCCATATTTCCTGTCAAGTTAAGTCCTGTTGAGATAGTCACTGAAAAACTCTATTTCTAATTTGATTGAAACCATTACTGTGACTCTTGATGCTTACACATGCTAAAATACAGTTAGTTGAAGTTGAAGCCTGTGACCACTGCTGGCAGGAATTGTAATTGTGTTATTCAATTGCATGCCTGGTTCAAAGCCCATCAGATTAACCATGATTTTCTCAAGACCAAAGTCAAGACAATGATCCAACATCAGAGTAATGTTAGCTATGTTTATGTATGTATTCAGGTCCAATCCGTCAGATGGTATTGAATATAGAGCTTCTGAAAGGAATTCCAGAAGGTAATCCTTAGAACAAGACATCAATATATTGTGCTATCAGATGAAATATTTTTATTGACACATGATGTCAAACAATGAAATCCAACTTTCCTTCTAAGCCCTTTTGAATAAAAGCATGGTTTGAGGAATGTAAGTGTTTGTATCCCAGAAGAGCTTATTAGAAGCACTAATTATCAGGTCTCATTCACACAAAGAAAATGAGATTTTGCTTTTGTCAACAGCTCTAGACCAGTGTGTGTGCAGACCTTTGGGACTTTCTGCTCCAGAAAGTCACCAAATATATGAATAAATATTTAATGCAAACAATTGCATGTTTATTTCAATGAACTTAGGGGTTAGAGCTGTATATTTATTCCTAGTTAGATAATTTAATCTACTATAAAAGTTTTCATAAAGCAAAATTCATAACACATTCACATTAAAACTTCTAAATGCCTGAAATATAAACTAATGTATTATTGAAAGACGGCAATGGGGTCACATTACAATTTATTAAAAGGCACATTAGTGAACTACTCTCACAAGACAGAATGAAGCTGCTATGTCACTATGGGTCGAACTGCTATAACCTCACTGTTCTAGTCACTGCAGCCTCCTCCTTCCTAAAAGGGATGGAGGACCTCCCCAAGCCAAGGGTGGTCACTGACAGTCTGTCAACTATCCAGGAGAGTATGCACCTCCTCTCTCTAAATGTTACCTGGCCAAGGACCTCCAAAGAAGACCATGCCCATTGAGCCAAAGGCTCCCCAATATCATTGGTTTATTGTGCCGAATTCCCACAAAAATCTAAATCTAGCTAGGTTGAGATAATTTAGACTGAATTAAAGAAAAAAATTTTTAATATCTAACAACTTTCAAGATCAGTGTGTTTGTTTCCTTATTAGAACCAGATGCAGGATAGTATGCATCAGTTCAGAAATATCAAACCAAAGTTTTAAAACACACTTAACTTACAAAATTATGATTAACAATTCTAGTAAAACTTTACACTACTTAAAATAATTCATTGCATTGAATCTCCAAGATAAAGAAAAATCCATTTAAAGCAATCAATTTGCTATTTTTAAGACTATGTAGCAAAATATAGTGATAGGCTTCGATTATGCAATGCTAAGTAAAATTACAAATCTACAGTGACATATGTGGGTGAATGCTTAATTTCTTCCCTCATGTTACCTCTCAAGTAATTTGCAAATATTAAGGCTAAAAATAGAAGTTTCTTCTTAGACATGTCATTTCAGTTTAGGCAAAGATGGATGGCAACATCCTGAAAACTCAAGAAAGTACAATCTGACAAATACCTGGATTTGAAGTGGAAGAAAAAAAAGAATATACATGGGGTTCACAGTGACTAAAAGGAGGCATTACTGTATAATCAGGTCTATCATCACTCATAAATTGAGTGAGTGAACAATGTTAGCTCACTTTGGCTAGTGTGCTCCTCATTTTTCTTTCACTTGAACATTTGTCTTCTTTCTCCCTAAATCAAATGAATGATCAATATGTGGTAACTATGAGGATATTGACTTGTTTCTTCTGCATCTCAGAATATTGGTCTTGCTGATGGTTCAGATGTACATAACTCTTGGTTAAAATAATACTGATAAAGATGGTCATATCCAAGGATATGATAATTCTATTAAAAATAGATCTTAATGAGAGTTAATATTTCTCTAAATTAGAACACATGCTCCAAAGTCATTAAACCCCTAAAATGCATGAAAACAATGCAGTTCTTTTTAAGTTCATCATGAAATAATGATATCTCTCCATTTATTCTACCTTCAAAATAGATGGTGTGAACAGCTTGCAACTACAGTTAATTTGTAGCTTTGTTACCAGTGGGATGGATCTTTTATTTGTTCTCTCACCTTCATCCCTCTCTATTTACCCTTTGAATTTTTCTTTGTTAAAACATTGATGTCAAAATAGAGATCACTTTTCTAATCAAATCAATGAATTATTGAACATATTTTTAAAACTGAGGTAATTTGCTTAGCCTTGCATTTCTTTATCTCTTCAATATCAAGCATCATGACTTGTGATTAACAGGCTAAATTAAAAAGCTTACTTGAATTTATTTTTATAATGGTATTGCATAGAAATGCCAACAAGCACATAAATACACATTAGACAATCCTGGTCCCATTTTTTGCTTTATTATTTTTAATCTCTCCTGTCTCTAAATTTCAATTCCTAAAATACTAAGAATACTTTACAAGATGTCCCCATATCACAAAAGAATATTCATTTTGTGTCTGGGAATCTTAAGAGTCTGCTCAAAATTAGGCAGAAATATGACACTGGGGTAAAATTGGCAAACTGCAAATTTTGAATAGAACTGAATATTCTTTTCTGGTTAGCTCTTTGACAGTTTCATACAAGTATATGAATTTAGTTACTTGCATCACACATACACCCTTTATAAACTTTTTTCCTCCTTTCTGATTGAACATCTTTTTCTTCCTGTTTCCAGTTACTATTATATTTGACTCATGAGGCTCTCTTTCCATGAATAACTGTTGGGATTAATAGTTGCAGTAAGAAGAGATGTCATATCCATCAGTGGCCTAATCACTGATGAATTGTGCTTAATATAGTAAATAACACACAGCAATATTCATGCACGTAACCACAATTAAATATACTGAGAAGGTAGATAGTAGAGTATAAGAGGAAAATTTACTGGGGGGAGCTATCAGTAGTGGGTGGAAGAAAAGGGCAAAGGAAGATACATTGAACTGAGACTATTTGAAATGTCAGATGAAATCCTAATAGTTTATAACACACACACACACACACAAGTTTAAGTGAAGTTATCATATACAGCATATATTGTTGATCCCAGATGCCATAGGTTGTCAAACAAAAAGCCAAATGCAGGATTTTGGATACCAGCTCGAGGGATATTGTTCTGAGAAGTTCCCAGAGAACACCCCAGAAATATAAGCTATTGCCATTGCTCTTAATTGTCAAAAATCCTGATATTAAAACCCTTTTACTAAAAATACCACACACTTTGATAACAGTATAGAGAAAACCCAAGGTGCAGCAGACATGTTAGTTTCCTCTCTGTTGGCCACCTTCCCTAGGACCAGAACATACTATGCAGTCATCATGATGGAGAGAATAGTTTCTGTGATATCTACTCTTGATTCCCAACTTGACCACATCTAAAAACAAACAAACAAAATTCAAGTATTTGGGTAATCCTGGATCATTTTTGTTGCAGTTGTTGACGCTGGTGGTGGTTTGATTTGTTTTTTAATATTTATTTTTTATTTTTTCTTATTAGATTCATTTAAATGGAAAGACCCACTTTCAGTATGGATCAGAGATGGAAACAAAAATAATCCTAAAAATTGAATCTACATAAAAACTAGATGGAAAATATTTACTGTGTAAGTTTCTAACTGCATAAATATTTATATATTCATATGTATATATGAATAGGATACATATACATACATAAATATATACATATATGGTTGAGTATGTCTATATATTCATATGCATACATCATATATAGGCAACAATTAAGCATTATATGTAAAAGTCACAATCTTATATATGATATGAAATATTACAATAAAAATTATTCCAGAGGTATCACCATCCCAGATTTCAAGCTCTACTCCAAATTTATAGTAATAAAAATCACATAGTATTGATATGAAGATAGGCAGGTTGATTGATGGAATCAAAATAAAGACTGAGACATAAATCCACACACATATGAACACTTGATTTTTGACAAAGAATCCAAAAAGCATCTTCAAGAATTGGTGTTGGTATAACTGAATGTCAATACATAGAAGATTGCAAACAGATCAATATCTATCACCCTGCACAACACTCAAGTCCAACTGGGTTAAAGCCCGCAACATAAATCCAGAGACATTGAACCATAAAAGAGAAAACAGGAAATAGTCTTGAACACACTGGGACATGAGACAACTTCCGGAAAAGGACATCAATTGCAAAGGAACTAACATCAACACTTAATAACAGGGACTTCCTGAAACTGAAAAGCTTCTGTAAGGCAAATAATATTGTCAATAAGACAAAACAGCAGCCTACAGAGTGGGAAAACAGCTTCAAAAACCCCACATTTGACAGAGGACTGATTTCCAAATTAGGAAACTAGAGATCAAAATTCAATCATAATTCAATTATAAATGGGGCAAAGGATGATCTGAAAGACATTACTGGAAAAGGGAAGCACAATGCATACATAGCCTCAACTGGTTGTCCACTATGACTAAATTGCTGCCTAACCCAATTGTCATCAGAGAGGCTTCAGCCAGAATCTGATGTGAACAGTTGTAGACCCACAGACAAATATTAGTGGGAGCTTGGAGAATCCTACAGAAGAGGGAAAGAAAGGACTGTAGGAGCCAGAAAAAAACCCAGAGATGGACTAACCAGGGCTCAGAAGTTCCCAGAGACTGAACCCACAACCAGGAGGACTGCAGGAGCTGATTAGGCTCTCTGCATATATGTTACTGTTGTGTAGCTTGCTGCTCTTCTGAGACTCCTAACAGTAGGAGCATGGGATGTTTCTGACACTTTTACTGGATTTTGGGGCCCTATTCCTCAAACTGGTTTGCTTTGCCCAGCCTTACTGCAATTTAATATGCCATGTACATATCATATATATAATTAGTAATTAAACACTTTGAGGTAAAACTGTCAAAATCTGATATACAAAAACGAAATACTACTTTTAAACTTACAGGAAGAAATCTATACTCCTTCATATGGTAAAAATCTGTATTAACATACATTAGGAGACTCAGAATATCAGAAATACCACTTGAGTGGAGGATTGAGAAATGTCCTGAATTTCCAACCAAACGCTGCCTCATACTAAGCAAGACATCATTAATAAGGTAAACATAAACTAAGGATATCTTCCCCCTGGATCTCTCTCTCTCTCTCTCTCTCTCTCTCTCTCTCATCTCTCTTTTAAGTAGTAGATACAGATATAAACATCCATTATTACAAATACATTACTTATCCAAAAACCAAAAAAGGGCCACTGCCATATCCATACTCTCTGTTGCATCTAAACAGCTCATTCACTATTTTTTTTCTCTCTTCAGAAATTGATATGCAGAACGTTAAGACTAGATATTAGAAATGCTTTCCTTTTAAGATTCACTGCTACAACTTAGCATTTCAAAGTGAGGCCTATTTATCAAATCTCCAGTTACCTAAACACAATTAAAACCCATAATCACTGATCAAAAATTAGCATAGTTTGTTTGAGAACATCACACAAAACATCAGGCCTCTCTAGAAGCATCACCTGCAGAGCTGTTAATGAACATGCCTCAGAGAACATACTTTGACCTTGTTTCTCGGTGTAGCGGGGAAAGCGAACAATGTAGAAAGGACAGGAGGCGAGTGAACCAAGCCAGGACAGATTTAGAAATGTTACATATAAATGTAGCTTTTTCAAAAAGGAGTGGATGATGACAGGGTGGTATCTCAGAGGTCATAGTTATTGTTCTACCAATCAAAGAATTTTGAGAACTCTGTCACTGCAGAGATCCAGAGAACATAGCGAGAGTCCACCCTCTATGCTGTGTGTGTATAGAGGAGGGAAGGGACTGTCATTTCTTCAGATGACTATATAGTTGAGGGCCATTCTCTGAATGTTTGAGGGCTAAAAAACTGCCTTTCTTAAACTAGAAATTGAAAAAACAGATGTCATGTTGTTACTAACAAATACTATCAAAAAGTTTGTCCATAGAAATAGTATATATTTTATTTCATTACTCTGATGGAGAGTGTGTGCTGGAAGCAAAGATATTGTCTAGTTTTTGTTAACACAACCAGTGTACTTTAGATGTGGTGGGGGGACACAATTAGAACATGGACCATCAGATTGGGTTTTGGGTATGCTTATGCTGCATTTTCTTTGTTAATGATTGATGTCTGTGGATTCAGCTTACTGTCGGCAATATCACTTTTTTTGAAGTTGTCCTGGGTGTTGTGAAATGGTAAACCTGTTTGCTAAGAGAAATCAAGCTGAGAAAGCCATGGGGTGCAACCCACCAGTAAACATCACTCCTTCATGGCCTCTGCCTTCATTTCCTGTCTCAGAATTCTGTCCAAATTCCCTCAGTAATGGTCTGTGATGTAGAACTGTAACCTGAAACAAACCCTTTCTTCCTCAAGTTGTCTTTGGTCCTGCTGTTCTAGAAACTCTCAGTCTGACTGAATGGTGAGTGAGAAAGTGAGTTAGTGAAGACTGATGTGAAACAGACAAGGGGCTATCGAGATAGCTTGGTTGGAAAAGTGCTTGACTTATAAACATGGAGATCTAAGTTCAAATTCAATAAACTATGTAAACAAAACTGACGGACTCTGGTGTCCTGGTGGGACCTTTTAATCCATGTACCAGGAATGCAGAGAAAGTTGGAGCCAAGGACTGCCTGGTGAGGCCATGTCATTTACCAGTCAAACTCCAGGTAAGTGAGAGATCCTTACTCTAAGAACAAGGCAGTTGGTTGCTGATAAATGACTCCTGAATTGATCCTTTGGCCTCACTCATACAGGCTCACATCTGCAAACAACACATGTATAGTCTGACACATATGTGTACCTGCACACAATCACACACACACATGCATACACAATGAAAGGGGAATAAAATAAAGTAATAATGCAGTATATGTCTACACATATGTGTACACACACACTCACAAAAAAGATGGTTTTTAGATAACAGTATGTTAATAAACAGACTCAGTTCTCAGGTGATACTTGTTATTTGATAGACAACCTGTTTTGAGACAGATATTTGGAAAATGTATTCTCTTAACTGTGCTTCATCTGATATAAATTAATTATTACCATCTTAGTTCAAAGAATTGTGCTTTGAACAAACTATGGATTTTTCTTCCTCATGCTCACCAAACACCAATGATAGAAGACAGAAAAATTTATGCTTTGTGTTTCTCTTAATTAAGCATCCTTGCTTATAAACCATTGCAGGAATCGAAGGGAAATCTCAGCTCTGGAGTCTGCAAGTGTATCTAACTAATGGTTAAATCATTTTCATTAATCTCATAAATATGACTTTTTAAATTTTGTAAGTGATTTTTGTTTAAGATAACAGTTAATATGTACAATAGAATTTTCTTGGTATTAATACTCAAACTGGGACCTGAAGAATTTATACTAAGCTACATATGGGATTTTAGCTTATTGTACCAGTCTCTGTTCTTGCATTCCACACAACTGTATGTAATTAATTGTTTCTATCACTGAATATTTGAATTATATTTGAATTATAATATTATTATAAAGAGATCAAGATAATTAGAATTCTAAGTTATGTTGATTGTTAATCTTACTATACTGTCTTGCTAGGAAATTGAGCAGTATTTGGTGTTTATATTAAATGAAGTGCCCCTTAATGTTAGCTTTCTCTTGTTGAAAGGTTCGGTGAGCTTATTATGTGGTATTATTGATTAGGTAGATTGCTGTAAAACCTTTACTTGCTCCCTTCCCTTTGGCTCAATCAAGTTTTAAGTGGGTTAGAACCACCTTGGATTTGATGGGTAGTGCAAAGAGAAACTAAGATGAATGTGAGACTTCAAGAATGAGCAATTTACCCCAAGTTATCCATTCACTATGTTCTTCATAGTAGGTGAAGCTGTTTGATGTGACCTTATTTTATCATGTGTCTATTACAGAAATGAATACTTGGCTGAAGATTTAACTATAGCCACATATTTTAATGAATGTCTGAAAAACTAAAAGTGCCACAATTTTTAAAATACATTTTAATTGAATTATAACTGAATGATTCTTCACAACTCTTTTTGAAACCTTCAGCCTCTTCTAGATACTCTTCTCCCATACCTTCTATGTCCCTCCTCCCAAGTTAAGAGCCATTTTTTCTTTTTAATTTCTGTTAAATATGTATATGCATGTATACAAATGTATAAATATCATTTCAACTGCATTTTAAAGTGTTAGTTCAACATGATACAACAAAATATTCTTTAAGAGATTATCTTGTAATGATTGAAAGTTCTTTTTCAATGCTTTCATTAAAATTTTTCTTTTTACTTTTTTTATTAAGATGTTTTATACAATCTTTTCTCATTTTGCATAGCTATCCCTGTTCCCACTGCCTCCCCTTCTCCTGCTCCACCCTTCCTGCCACATTCTTTAGAAAGTGTAAGGCTTCCCATGGGGAATCAACAAAGTCTGACACTTCACTTTGAGGCAAGGCCCTACCCCACATATCTAGACTGAGCAAGGTATCCCTCCAAAATGAATGTGCTCCTAGATGCCAGTTGAAGCAGTAGGAAAGTGAGGAAGAGAAAAGAAATATCTTGATTAAGGGAATCATTAAAATGCTAGCAAAAACATAGCATTAGTGAAATCTACAAGGAAGACACCAGCTAAGATCTAAGCAACAGAGAAGAAAATGCCTACACTGACGTTCCTGAATAATCAGATTGATAACTACCTAAATTGTCATCATAGAACCTTCAACCAGCAACTGATGTAAGTAGATAGAGAGATCCACAATTAAGCACTGTTCCAAGCTACCTGAGACCAGTCCAAGAGAAGGAGAACTGATAATGTGATCAAAGGTGTTAAAACCATGATGTAATACCCACATAAACAGCTGATCTGAGCTAGTGGGAGCCCAGTGACTCTAGACTGATAGGAGGGGAGCCTGCACATGACAAGACTAGCCCCACTGATATAGGGGACAGTTGTGAGGCTTGGGCAACTAGCAATTTGTGGGAATATGATTAAAAGTCCTTTTGATCATATGTTCTGATTCACCACCAGACTCTACCTGGGATCCCACCTGGCTTGAACCTGTATGTGCCCTGGGCATGCTGCCAGTCTCTGTAAGTTCTTTCATTCTTCATTCCTGTTTTGTCTGAAACATACTGTTCCTTGGAGTCATTTATCTCCTATGGTTTTTGTAAGTTCTCAGCCTCATCTTCAACCCTGAGCCCTGAATGTAGGGGTTTGATGAAATGAGTCCCATTTAAGACTGATAGTTTTCAAGGCTCTCACCGTCTGCACATTGTCTTGTAGTTCTGTACATTTGTCCCCATCTATTAGAGGAGAATTTCTCAGAATATGGCTTAACAAGGCACTGATCTGTGAACATAGTAGAATGACATTAATAGTCATTTTATTACTACTGTCTCTTAGTGGAATGATAGTTTTCTACTAGGTCCATGACCTATCTAGTGGTGTGGGAAGTCCTTATCTCTATGTGTTCCTTTGATTGGTTAATGAATAAAGGAGATGCTTTGGGCATATAGCAGAATTATAGGGGAACAGAGCTAGGCAGAAAAAACTAAACAGAATGCTAGGAGGAAGATGGCAGAAACAGGGGATGCCATGGATCTGCCACCCTCTGGTGGAGGCATGCTGGAACTTTGTTGGTAGGCCATGAACTCATAGTGATATACAGATTAATAGAAATTGGTTAAATTAAATTGTAAGAATTAGCCAATAAGAAGCTAGAGCTAATGAGCCAAGCACTAAATAATACAGTTTCTGTGTGATTATTTCTATTCTGGGTGACCAGGATGAACAAGTGACAATTCCCTACAACAATTGGCACCAACATGGAAAACTCAAATCTACTTAAAAACTGGAGAGAGCTTAATTCTAGACACATAAATAGAGTTTAACACAGCTACTTGCTGTTTGCTGGCAGCATGCTGCAACTACTTTGAGATTTTCCTCATTGAGCCGAAGCAAGTAAAAAGCCACAGCCAATTTAAAATACCAGCTTTCTGGACTTTGCTGCCAGTGTGACCTCTGGCTCTGTCAGCAGACAGAGCATTTGGATGGGATTTGTGAGCAGACTGCTGCAGCTTGCTTGATGGCAATTTGGACGGGGTGTGTGCCTGGAAGTGGGGCTGTGTGTGTGGCTCAGAGACACAAGTGGCTCCACCATACTGGACTTTGCAGAGAGAGCAGAATGTACCATATATATCATAGTAACAGTGCAGCCAAAGTTTTAGACTGGGCAGGCAAAGAAGTGGTACCATATTACCCCTAAAAATAGTGCAGCTAAAGTTTTCAAGAAGCGCTTAACATTTTAAGTGCTGCTGGACAGTGAAGAATTACAGATTTACAATAGAACAGATTCAGATATAAAAGACCTCTAAATGTGTCACAGTGTTAAATAAATGT
>JAQHUG010000321.1:345007-360736 GCA_028555095.1 Dicrostonyx torquatus
GGGGTTGGAGAAATGGCTGAGTGGTTAAGAGAACTACTATCCTTCTAGAAGACCTGCTTTCAATAAATAGTACTCACATAGTCACTACCTGTAACTTCAGTTAGGGGATCTGATTCATTCTTCTAGTCTCCATGGGCACCAGGCACATATTATGTAAAAACATACATGGGAACATAGCAACATACATAAACAAAGCCTGAAAAAGGGAAACTGAAAAACAATAGAAAATCTCTTACTAAACAATGGATTATATGACAGAAAATTCTAATAACCATGTTAAAGTTGTGCAACACTTCAAAGGAAAATCAAATTGAAAATAATTTTAATAGTAATAAAATAAAGAATAAAAGTCAGGTGGTGGTGGTGCATGCCTTTAATCCCAGCACTTGGGAGGCAAAGTCAGGTAGATCTCCTTGAGTTTGAGGCCAGCCTGGTCTACAAGAACTAGTTTCCGGACAGGCTTCAAACTATACAGATAACCCCATCTCTGAATAAAAATAAATAAATAAAATAAAACAAATTATAATATTTTATAATAAGTGTATAAAAAATAACTCAAAATTTCCTAGGAGGAGCTAACTGTAGATGAGGTCAAGAAAAATACTTTAACTGAGCTCCAGCATAAGTTATTGGAAATTATCTAGTGAAATAAAGGGAAAAAGAAGTTTAAAAAGAATGAAATAGCTTTAAAGAACTTCTAAAGTGTCATCAGATGGATCAATCTGAAGATACAACTAAGAAAATTGACATACGAATCCAGTAAGCTCAAAAAAGCCTATAAAAGAATTGTATCAATATATATCCTAAACAAATCATCAAGAGTCAAAGACAGAGAAGTTTGCAAAGAATGATAGAAAGGAGATCTGCTCTTTTCAAGAGAATTGAAATGAATTACAAGCAGATTTCTCAATGGAACCGTTGCCATTCAAAAGAGAATAGGATATTACCAGGCTTCCACAAGAGAAAAGAAATGCCAACCACATTATGACAGTGGGCAAAGCTATCCGTCAAAAATAAAGACTCCTAGAAAATTTAGGAAGTTTCTTGTTACTAGGTTTTGTAAATGCTTACCTCTCTAAAGTAGAAATGATTTCAAGATTCTATGTAATTTTGTTACTATTAGGAAATTTTAATTGTCAATTAGAAGTCACCCCCATATGATAAAATCCCACCAATGCAGTTTTATTGCAGAATTCTATAATATTCAAGGAAAAAATGATTTCAATATTATTGAAAGATATTGGGATACATAAAGCAATTTTAATGTATGAAATTTATTTTTGACTTAATATCAGAAAATATAAATCTTAATGTTCATATGGCCTATATGAACCTTGCAAAAAGTACAATATGATAGTTCCCAGTATTCGATGATTGCCTTCTTCTTTCAAAGAGATTTCAATTTTCACGACCTTAAATACTAGGTCACGAATTTTTTACAGAAGGATGAGGTTTCAAGTATAAGAGTCTTTCCTACCAGAAAAAAATAAATATATAATATGAAAAACAGAGGTTTTTGGGGTCTGCTGACAACTATCTATCATTGAGGTGTGATATAAAGATACATATATTTATATATGAAATTAATAGCTAATGCATTTGTATGTGAACTTCTGAAGTATCACTTGTATCATTTTACAATTCACCTACAACAAACAGGCAGTTCAGTCAATAGTTTTGAGAGATAGACATTTTTATATGTTGAAATGCTGTAGTAAGAGATGCGGGCTGTATTCCCAGCATCTGAAAGGAGCACGGGCCCTTTGTTCATCCAGCCCAGCTCCCGGCCGCTGGGCTAGCTTACATTTGAAATAACCACATGGAAATTGTATTAATTAAATTACTGCCTGGCCCAGTTTTAACCTCTAATATGTACTAGTTTAACCCATATCTAGTAATCTGTGTTCACCACGTGGTCATGGCTTACTGGGAAGATTCTAATCAAAGTCCATCTTGGGCTGGAGAAACAAGGTGTCTGCCCCAGTGCTGTCTTTCTCCCAGCCCTCTGATCTGTCCATTCTGCCCACCCAAGGGCTGCTCCGTCAAAAGGCCAAGGCAGTTTCCCATTCAAACAATGAAAGCAACCCAAATACAGAAGGACCCTCCTACAGCAAATTGCTATACTAATTGGTTGCTAATATGTCTTCCTGTACACAGTGAAAACAAAAGAAAACTATTGTTATAATTTCCCTTTATCTCCAAGGCATATGTTTGAAGATCTCCAGTGGATACCTACATTGCTGGTGTCATAACTAATCAACTTGATGTGATCTAGAATCGTTCTGGTAACAAGCCTCAAAGTAAGGTTGTGAGGGGTTAGGTGGTTATGTTAGCCTATGAGCATAGCTGTAGGGGTTAATTGCTAGGTTAATTGAAGGGCAAAGACATGCCCACTATGTGTGGCACCATACCTTGGGCTGGGATTCTGATTGTGTAAATTGGAGAAAGTGATCTGATTCCTGACTGCTGATGCAACCTGACTAGCTACTTTAAGAAACTGACATCAGCTATGATTACTGTCTCCTTAACTGTGATCCAAAATAATTATTTTTCATGAGAACTTTCTTTTGTTGGCATATATTTTAATACTGTTATACTAAATTCACTTAATAAGGACTAGAACTCACATGCAGTAGGTGACTATTCATAAATATTAGGAGAAAATGCATTACAGAAATTTGTCCTCTGACAATGGAGCATATTAAAAAGAAACAAAGCGTTAGGGGTATGTCTCAGTAGCTAAAGAACTAGTTACTAAAATCTGGGGATCAAAATTCAATTCTTTAGAAGTTATATAAATATCAGGTAGGTATAGTGGTCCTGCTGTAATTCTAGTCTCAGAAGGAAAAAACAGGGAATGCCCAGAGCTCTGAGTTTAGCTGAGAGATATTATCTTGTTGAATAAGATTAATGATTTCTCACATTAGCACTGTGCCTCAAGTTACGTGTACCCACACACTCACAAGAATGAACATGAAAAGATGCTGACACACATACATGCAACATATATGAGTAAAACGGGGGATGCAAATGAAACACAAATGATTAAATGTTAGTCATTAGATCACTTAAAAATAAAAATTGCCATAAAAGTTACTAATACATTTTAACTGATAGAAAAAACAGATAAAAGTCATACATAAAATGAAAAGTTAAATCTAGATTACTTTTTTCAAGAGAGCCTATGAAATTTAGTAGAAGACATTTTACAGAAAACACAAATAGGTTAGTCAAACAAAAAAAATTTAGCTCCTGCAATAACTAATAAGTTTTAAATTCAAATAAGAGTGAGATAACATTTTCCACAACTACATTATCCAAGCATACAGAAATTGGTATACTAGTTATTTGTTAGGGGATAAAAAGAGGATAGATGCTAATATAAAACTGGCATTTTCTTGGAAAGAAAGAGGAAAAGAAGTAAGAAACCATAGTAATAACTACAGTCTGAAAACAGAATGCATGTGCAATGGAAGTTCTGAAAGCACAGAAGGTAAAGAACACTTACTAACATGGGGAAATTGCATTTAATACATGACTTTGAAAGGAGTGTGTCAGGGTATCCTCAGGTATTAGATGAAAAATAAACAGTGTCTATGCATTCTGTAAGGATGATTAGAATTCAAAAACTCAAAGGAGGGGAAGGAAGTAGAAAATGAAACCAAGCAAAGATATTCTTATAATGTAGCATTCTGAAAACTGAAGGAAGGAGACACAAGTCCAAGTCATATTCATACTTTGTAATCGTGTGGCCTGGGGAAAAAAAGGAGATTTAGAAGCAAGTGGAGATGGAATACACAGCTTCTGACAAGAGAGCCATACCAGGTGGGCAGTGCTCAAATTAGATTTGGCTGAAAGTATTTTAACTTTCAATCCAGATTAATCTCTTGTCTACAAAACTATTATTTCATGGATTACGAAAGCAACATTCAAAGTACAGTATGAAATTATAGTATTGTATACAAAAATCATAGAAATATTTCAGTCTTTTCATATGAGTCAGATGAAATAATATGAGGGACAAATTATAAGTCAGTGTTATCGTGCTCTATTCTTCTGAAGACCATAAATGAGTAAGATAAAAAAAATGCTCTTTGAAAGCATCACATTCAGGTAAATGGAAACAAAATTGCTTCAACTTTGATTTTAAAATACCATTTGCAGATGCTAGACTCTTAGCAGCACATTACTGAAAAGTAGAATGACGAATGGAGAAAGAATCAGTCCCTCATCTGGTCTATCCCTCTATTTTGAGAGAGTAAAACACCAAATGAGTCTCCATCCATACACTCACACTAGAAGGCTAGTGTAGCTGTAGACCTTCTGTTTATCTGTCACTTCTTTGTTCTTTTAGATAAATTATTTTTTCATTGTTTATGGAGAATGCATTTGAGATTTAATATCCTGGTTTTTATTGCATTTCTGCCTTGTGGAACCATTAAAGATACACTGTTCTCTAAATGAACAGTAGTTGCTTTAGAGCAGTCTTTGATGAATTATAATTTTTTCCCAGTGGCTACTCCTATAACTTCCACTGAAAGGCTACCTTTCTCATTCCAAAGAATTCATTTTTATTCTGATGTGTATGACCATATATGGGAGGTAACAAACTGCTCATTGTGGTAGATATCTGATCCAGGGGTGTGGAAGAAACTAGCTTTATCTTAGTCTTAATAAAAGAATGTACATAGCATATTGTAATACATTTGGTGGGGGATCTTTGTATACTAAAATTAATTCGCACATTTGAAACAAGAACATTTTAATAACGTGGATTTGAAAAGAAGTGAGCTCCCCCATTTGGGTTCTATAAAGCACATTCACACAGGATGAATGATTCTCTTGATAAATGTGAGTGGTAGGAAAGGATGGTAGGAAAGGTGTCATAGGCAAACAAGCAGAGATTAGTGGCTCATGGTGACAAACACCCTCACAGAATGAGCATGCCTTAAGCAAGGGAACAATACTTTTATTTGTGATTTTTTAATGTGAAATTGTGTACCTATCTGGCAAGATGGACTCACTTTCATCCATCAGGCTGCAACCCTTTCTCAAGATCAAACAAGGTTTCATCAGCATGTTCCCTTTGCAGTAACATCAGGAGGATTCTCTAATCAGGCAAAGCCTAATCTTCACTAAATATTCTACCCTTTCTTCATAGAGTTGATAGCATTGTCATTGAACTTACATCAACGAAAAATCAAAGTTTGGCATATATGTTATATAAAACGTGTGTACATACTATGCTTACCCAGTTCCATGAAACATGTACAATGCCCCATGCATTCCCAATCCAGTCAAAACCTTACATCGTAGTTCAGAACAGTCAAAGTGATTGCAAGGCAAATGTTATTACAAGTGTAAGTGCTGGAATATATATATATATATACATATATATATATATTTAAATTTATTCATCCCTAAGTGTTTGATATGTGATTTGGACACACACACGCACAACCACACCTCATAAATCTTTTATCTACCCACACACACTACTGCTGAAGCCCTTCTTCACAATAAATTTCCTCCCACTTTTATATTGTCATTTTATGAGTTTAATTAAAGTTGTTTTCATGTGCATGGATGAGCTGTTTTTTACTGGATCATGAGCAATTAGCTATTGGATACCTGACACATTTCACTGTAATCAGTTCTCTTTGAAGAAAGAAGGTATGTATATGTTTAGAAATAAATAGTATCTGAAAAAACTGTACTGTATCCACTGTGCTCCTCTGTGTTAGCCAGTAATTACTAAGAAATGATGAACAGAAGGAATGACAAGAAAGGACTACTCCCTTTTAACTTCCTTTAAGATTCAGTTCTTTATTTAAGGTACATTATATTTTTCATAGACTATGTATAAATTAAAAAGTAAAATAAATGCCTGAGCTAGATTAATGTACTGTTTCATTTCCATGTTACTAGTAACAGCATTCATCAAATATATACATACACACATACATAAATGTATTTATGCATACAAATATATATGTATATGTATACATATATATAGAGAGAGAGAACTAAATACATAACATACTAGTTATGAAAAGCAAATTGAAAATTTTCAATGACTTTGTCTGAGCTAAGTGGCACAATACTTTTATTCAAAACTTACATTTTTAATAAAAGATAACATTTATCTAATAAAATTAATTTCTTAATTTCAAATAGGCTATAAATAATTGAGTGCAATTCAAGGACTTACCATCTAAAATAACAATAAAAGGACTTGTAGGATCCTAAAATGATACGTCTTCCTTCCTTTTAAGGAAGATGCACCACAGTTATACTTATAATGATCTTTGGCACTAAAAGTAGCAAAGTAGTTTCAGTACTCAGTTCCAGGTGTATACATAACTCAGTATGTGTTACTCACAATATCTTTGGTTAAACCATTGTAATTAACCAGGACAATATCTGTCTATTGCTACCCATGCTCTGTCCTCTTGTACAGAGGGACGACTTGTTTCTAAAACTCTTTTGCCCTAAGAAAACACAGACTCTCAAAAAAGATGACTAAACACAATTTCTAGAAAACTTATGACAATCTGCAGCCTTGGTGATGTTTGGAAGCCTCTAGAAGTGTCTAACCACAACCTATGAGTTACATGCAGTCATGACAAGCTATCCATGTGGCTTAACACAAAATCAAAATCTTAAAATATCGAGGCATTTTGATCCCTTGTTTGTAACTTGACCATGTAATTTTGAAGCATATTGCTAGATGGCAATATCCTATAATAGTGTCAAAGTTCAAGCAAAGTTAAAATTTAACTGATACTCATCATTACCTTTCCACCTTTGGGTAATGACCAGCTAACTTCAAACTGTCGTTTCCTTGTGTTTATATGACTATCCTTGGTGTATTCACAAGTCTACTTTGATATATCTGGGAAGTTATACTTTATATAATGATGTAAAAGTGGATTTTAGAGGAAGCTGGGGAATGACTATTGGCCTAGAGGTTCAAAGAACACAATATATGACACTATAATGTAGACAAGTATTTCATTTAGTTTTCCCATTCTCTTCTGTCCTATAAGGGCAATATGAATGATACTGTATTTATTCTGAGACTCTCTTCAAAATTTCAAAGAAGTTCTATTTATTAACTTTTTTCAATAACCATAGTCTCTTTGGGGAATATCTGAGCAATCATGACTATACAAGCAGAGTAATTATTGTTCTGTCTTCAAAGGCAGTCCTATCTGTCCAACAATCTAAAGAGTTCAAAGTGTTCACCTGGCTTCATTCTAGAGCTAAGAAAAGAAGCTGTCAGTTTTCAAAGGAGCTATCTAATCTATGACCCTTGTGTTTATCCCATTCTCAAACCTCTATGATATATGCATATATGCATAAATCTGGGTTGGACATCCTTCTTAGGAAAACTATAATAAGTTAGTTTTGGCTCAAAAATCCTAATGTTATCACCCTGATGACATTCAATACTAATGACCATGAGGTTAATTATGCTCATCTTGCAACTGACAGTCAAGGATTGCCACCTGGCCTTTTCCTTTATTTTGGAATTAGTAATCACCATTAGAGTATAGGAAATCTTTCCACGAAGTCTGAGCCCATTGACTCATTACTGTCCCTGTTGATTGTTCCTCCTTTATGGATTTTAACAATTAATATTTGCCTTAAGAAGCATCATCACCTAGAACTATAAGAGGGAATTCATAGGAAATTTACTATAGCACAACTCTTAATTAAATGTTTTACACTTCCATAGTTCTTCATGGTAATTGTGCTATTGCTGCTTCAGATAATGCTAAGTACTGTTTCTTCCAGCAACAAGTACCACCACAGATATGTCTCAGAACTTCCTCCCACCCTTTTGCTTCCAGGTATTGAACACATCTATAGAAAAGTACACCCATTCAACACATACTACCATATGACATTTTATTGAAGCTGAAACAATGATAAGCTTACTTTAACATAGCTATTTTTAGACTTACAAATTGACTCTCAGTTTTTTATTATTGAAAGTAGATTCTTCTCTCATATAATACATATCAACCAATCACAATTTTAATTTCCTCCACTTCTCTTAGTTCCCTCCTACCTCCCTTCTCTCCCAGATGATTAACAGAGTCTCAAGAGCAGGCAAAAGAATTAGAGACACACCCACTCCCACTGTTAGGAGTCTTACAAGAATACAAAGATGACAGACAACACACCCAGAAGACCTGCTGCACACCTATGTGGGTCCAGTGCTTGCTGTTTCAATTTCTATAAGCCCATGCGAGCAATGCTTAATTGATGAGAAGGGCATGTTTTCCTGGTCACCTTCACACCCTTGATTCTATCGGCTCTACTTGTCTTCATCAGGGTCCCCCAATCCCCAAGATAAGGGACTAGGATAGAAGCCTCCAATTTAGGCTCATGTTCACCACATAATGCCTGGCTGTGGGTCTCTGCATTGGTTACTATTTTTTGCTGGAGGAAGATAGCCTCTCTGATCATCTATAAGTAGAGAAGAATATCATTAACAACCATCCCATTGAGTATTTTTTTTTTCTTTAAAGCCCAGTCATGTTTAGCTCTACCATGTTTTTCTGGGCTAGCCAGTCTCCAGTTTCTGGCCATCTAAGCAAAGACAGATATGGGCTCCCTCTTTTGAAGTGAGTATCAAGTTAAACCAGATTTTGATGACCACTCCCACCAGTTCTGCACCAGTAATGCCCCAGCACATATTATAGGCAGGACAGATTGTAGGTGGAGGGTTTTGTGGCTGGATTGTCATCCAAATCTCTCTGTGTGTAGCCTGCACAGTACCTTCTCATGCAAAAGAGCGTAGAAAATACGGGTGAATACTCCAAGCCAACACCAGTTCTAATTCTCAACAATTTAATGTAGTCTATGAAAGTTGTCTTCAGAAATGTGGCCCTGCTGTCAGTTTTTAGAGGATGACCTTCTATCCTAACATAAGTCTGATTTCTTTAAGGATCTCCATGGTACCTCTTCTACCAACATCTCACTTGAATGTAACCCAGTTTTACTATTGGAAGCCTTGCTTTGCTGAAAAACATGGCTGGTTCAAACTGTGTATCTTCCATTACTAGGAGTGCCCACTAGGGTCACTATTTTGGAATTCCAGGAAGTTTTCTCTGAACTAGTTGCCACACCACTTCCAAGAGCACCACAGTTTCAACTGTCTCTCCCCAAGATCTCCTTTTCCACTCCCTCCAAAAGAACTAATACCTTTCACTCATCTTATCCTGGCCCCAGTCAACCCACAAAAATCTATTTTATTTTGCCTTTACCATAAGATCCATGCTTCCCCTCCTCTATCCTTCCTCTTTACCTAACCTCTCTGGATCTGTGGGTTATAGCATGGTTGTCAGTTACTTAAGGACTAATATCTGATTATAAGTAAAAACATACCATATTTGTCTTTCTGAGTCTAGGTTACCTCATTCAGTATGATTTTTTTTTAGTTCCAGCTATTTGGCTGATAATGTCATGATGTCATAACTGGAACAATGTGCAAGAGAGAGTAGGATAAAAATCCAAGATCTGGAGGATAGGAAGAGGAGTTGTGAATTACCAACTTGTGGGCATAGCACAGTCAATGAAATAATAATCTCAAAACAGCAGCCACTGCCAGCAGTGGACACACATGAGTCTGAGTCGGTTAACCCTCAATCACAGATAAAGGTGGGGCCTTTATTACCCTACCTCTCTCTGTATAACTATGAACTACTTATGGATTCTTAGGAAGAAGTAGACACTTTCTTCTGTTGTGTACCTATGGATGAGCTCGTCATACTCCAGTGAGTCATAGCAAATCTAAGATAATACAAAGACAAAAGGACTGAGAAAAATATGAACTCAGGAAAGGGTTCTGTGTGTATGAGAGAGGAGAGCAATATAAGTGGAAGGCAGTAAGGGTGACAGTGACCAGAATAAACTATACCTATAAATAGAGTTTTCAGAAGAAAATGTAAATTTAAAGAGAAGTATATAAGCTTAATCTGTTGATATTTGAGGTTGGATGTACAGGATATGATTATGGATAAGAGAGACTGTGAGACTAGTGCAGTCTTTTGGCAATTATACAAGAGAAGGAAGTGTTAATCATGGAGGTGAAGTTAAGGTATACATGTGCTGATAGTATATAGCTGTTTGTCTTCCATGTGCTTTTCCTTATAGCAAAGACTATACCTAGCCTTAAATAGATATTTTATTACATTAATATTGATCCTGGGATATTTGAACTCCCTGACTCTATGTTGAAATCCTTGGAGCCAGTTCTGACTACTTCCTCTCTTTGCCGAAGACTATTTTCCCATAGAATGCACTTTTGGTCCTTTTAAGACAAATCACAAACAATGCTAAACAGGCTTTTTGCACTTTGCACTTCACAATTGTTATTTCTTTGAGAAACAGACTATTAGAAGTTTGAATTATATTTGTGAGATAAGAGTGAGATGCATATCTTATACCTCCCAGTGATTTTAGAAGCTAACATAGTTAATATTTACAAGTAAAACTGAACAAAAATTTTTAATGTCTGTGAAGAAAATTTTTCTTAAATGAAAAAAATCTTTTTTTAAAAAATTACAACAATATAAGGAGAAGGTATAATAACTAGCTTGCCTTTGTGCATTTTGAATTTAGACTTTCTTGTTGAGATCAATGTTTTCTCTTCTTGTTTTTTGTTCTTATGGTGTATTCAGATCACTTTTTATATATAATATTTGACTCTGAATACAGATTACTCCAGTGCTGTTCAATAATACTTAAACATGTATGTTATCCCCTATAGTCAAGTATTATAACTTAATTACAAAATCATTTACTATCAGTTTTATCTAAATAAATATCTATATGTTAAAAATACAAAGAAATCTGAAACCTGTTGATCTTAACTATTTTTTTTGCTGTTTATGTGTGTGTGTTCTTTCTTTCTAATTGTTGGGGACTGCCAGCTCGCAGCCCCTAAATTTTCTATGATGCCTTGCCTGCTGGAGTAAACAACTTGTTTTCCTGTGCTTGAAGCTGCTCTGGGCATGAGCCCCTCATGAGTTCCTGATGGCAACGGAATGGTTTCTGGTGGGCTTGCAGCTGAAAAATCCTGAGAGCTAGGGCATGGTCAAGGAGAGCCCTATATAAGCTGCCTTGGAACACAATAAAAGAGGAATTCTTGTTTCAAGGATGATGTGTGTCTGTGTACATGTGTGTGTGTGTGTTTCAATCTCCAACCCCTTTTCTGACTCGCGAACCATCCCGTAGTAGACAGGTGGTACTGTACAGGTGGACTATACATCTAATTGCGTATTTCATACCATATCATAGCTATGAAAATAAACATTAGGAAATAAGCTATGAAGAACAAATGTCTTCTGTGCTTCAAGTATATGGGATTTTTTACAAGTACTTAAGAAAGCAATACACATGTATACTAAATACAATGCAATTTTCAAGAGAATAAATACCTCAAGAATATAAAAAGGTATTTAGTTTAAATGATCAAGCAAGAAGAAAGGGTGATATTTTTTCTCACAATCTGTAATGTTGCTAAACAAATCAAACTAAACTTGAGAAACATGAGACAAAACAAATTTTACTTATTGCTAAATAGGACATATCTTGTAGCTACTGAGAACTTTTAAACATTCAACTTATTTCCAAATAAGATACAATTTAAATCATTAATATTTATGAAACAAGTAATGTATGAAAAATAGTGCTTCATGTGTGGCTCAATATTAAAGTCCAAGTACTCTAAGAAAAATTAAAGATAAAAAAGATATATGTAAGCTTTTCAAAATTTTAATTTATTTTATAATGATTTTATCTTCTATTCCTAAGAATATTATCTGCTGTTTTATTAAATAAATAAAATATAAACTCAGGTTTTGGAAATCAATTATTTAGGTTCAAAAAGAAAACATTAATTGTAACAACAAAATAACAACAAAAAATCATCACTGACTAAGGTTGAAGAGTTGCTGCTGATCAAGGGAATCATTAAAACGAGGTGAACTTTTACTAGAATAATCTCCAATGTGGAGTCATAGAAAAATGGTCTCTGCTCAGAACTTGAATATGCGTATCTGACATTTCTATCTAGTGTGCAGCTGTTCAGCAAAATGACGGGGAGGAGCAAATGTCAGCCAGCATCTTTATGGTCTATCTTCTTGTACTAATTGTTTACCCTTGTTAAAAACAAAAGAGATTATTCCAGTTTAGTGAAGTGGTAGTTTAAACTTAGCGAGCTTCAGCCCTATATTAAGAACTGCAGACAAGTAAGAAATAATGAGAATGGGAGAAATAATCTTTCTTCAGGGAAGAACATAGAAATTTACTATCCAATACCAAATGGTGAAACTTGACAACAGAAACACAAATAATATTGTAGAGACACATACATACAGATTATATATATACATTATATATCATATGTATACATATACATATATGTACACACATAAACATATGTATGTAAAAACAATTAATGTAAAAAGAGGCTATAAATTTGTAAGAGGAGAAGGGGGTATATATGAATGTATGGAGGGAGAAATGGGAAAAAATAATAAAAGATTATATTATTATCTTAAAACAAAAAGATAAATATTTTTGTTTTAAAATTTTATGTTTTTTTATTTAAGTATTTTTAAATTTTGCATACTAGTCCCAGTTCCCCCTCTCTCCCCTTCTTTTGACTCCCACCTACCCCCTTCATGCTTTCTATCCACTCCTCAGAGGGAGGAGACCTCCCTTGGGGAGTCAACCAAGTTGAGGCAGGACCTAGCCCCTCTCCCTGTATCAAGGCTGAGCAAGACATCCCACTATAAGGAATAGTTTCCAGAAAGCCAGTTTAGGTACCCAGAATAAATAAGTGCTGGTTTCACTGCCAACCCACACCCCAACAAAACAAGCTATATAACTGTCATCCACATTGCGAGGTTTTAGTTTAGCCCTATTCACATCCCCAGCTGTCAGTCCAGAGTTCATGAGCTCCCAGTAGCTTGGGTCAGCTCTCTCTGTGGTTTTCCCAATCATGGTGATGACCTTCCCATTCTCAAATGATCCCTCCTCCCTCTCTTTCCAAAATTCCAGAAGCTCAGCCCAGGGCTTGGCTGTAATTCACTGACAAAACATCTTTAAATTTGTAGACAAATAGATGCCGCTAGAAAAAGAAATTCTGAGTGAGGTGACCCAGACCCAGAAAGACAAACCCAGTGTGTATTCACTCATAAGTGGATATTAGACATAAAGCAAAGGATAACCAGGCTATAATCCACAAACCCAGAGAAACTAGGTCAAAAAGGTGACCCTATGAAGGACAAGCATGGAGGGCCCCAGGAAAGGGAAATAGATTATACATCCTGGGTAAACTGGGAAGGGGAGGAGAAGAGAGGGAATGGGTGATGTGATAATGAGAGATCGAGATGGCTGAGTTGGAGGAGAGACAGAGAGGGGGAAGAATGAAAGAGATATCTTGATAGAAGGA
Source organism: Dicrostonyx torquatus (assembly GCA_028555095.1). Lineage (NCBI taxonomy): Eukaryota > Metazoa > Chordata > Mammalia > Rodentia > Cricetidae > Dicrostonyx > Dicrostonyx torquatus. Next base: position 358,482 of record JAQHUG010000321.1, read on the forward strand.
GCCATTATGGGGTTAGGGAGAAACCAGGTGCTAAAGAAATTTCCCGGAATTCACAAGGATGACACCAACTAAAACTTGTAGTATCAGTGGAGAGGGTGCCTGAATTGATCTTCCCATACTGACTACCCTAATTGTCATCATAGAACCTGATAGAAAATAATATCTCAAGTGTCATTGTAGAAATCAAATACCTCTTTTACCTTTTCTATACTTGTATATCACAGAACATTGAAGAATGGCAAATAAAATCCAAAGTGAAGATGTCTAAAAATATGGTATCTTAGTCTCAACATACATTTCATGATTTTGTCAATTCTAGAAATAGCTGCATGGTTGGCAAAAATTTTTTACAGTGGTTTCACTTGATAATTTAAGGGCATTGAGGCACCTAGAGGGAAAATATTATTCTTTTCATTAATAAGTAAGATAACTGAGTCTTAAACTTGTTCATGTCTACCTTTTTCAATGTCAGTTGTCAGAGAAGATACTAATTTGGGTCTTGTTTTGGTTTATTGTTGTGTTCTTTTCTGAAATTTCTTTCTGTTCATGTTTAGCTTATTAAATATAAGAAAAGAAAAAGTTAAAATATCAAAAAAAGGTATCTTCAAGAAGAGGCTATGTGTGGTGCTCTGTCATGTAACTTGCTTTGGAGTTAATACCACGACTCATATACTATTCTTGCTACTTCGTAATGCTAATCATCTATGTGGTGTGCGACAATTCTGTACTCTGTCAATTATGTTTTAAATAAATGCTGGTTGGGCAGTAGCCAGACAGAAAGTAGAGGCAGGGCAATGAGAACAGGAATATTCTGGGAAGAAGGAAGCTCTTCCCCAGTCCTGTCCAGACATCGAAGAAGCAGAATGTGACCTGCCCTGCTGAAAAAGGTACTGAGCCCTGTGGCTAACATAGATAAAAAATAATGAGTTAATGTAAGTTATAAAAGCTAATACAAAGACTGAGCTGATGGGCCAATCAGTTAATAACTTATGTAGAACTCTGTGTGATTTTTTCCTTGGGACATAATGTCTGTGGGAACCAGGCAGGACAGAAAACCCCACAAGCAGTCCCTCCGTGTTATATCTATAAGCTAAATAGATATAACAGGTCTCTGGTTTCCTTGTCAAGCAATCCCAGGGCTGATTTGGAAAGCTCTGAAGTACCACCAAGGTGATCAGTTTTCTTACATTCATTGCTTTATCTGGGTGGTTTCTTTGACCCACTGATTTCCTCTATCAAATCTAAGTACATTATGCAATGTCATTATATGCAAAGACATTGTATGCCAGTATCTTCTTGTAATAAAAGAGCTCAAAGTTTTGCAGCAGTAAGCTTCTGGAGACAAAGGAAAAAAAAGTTTGGTTTTAGGGGGAAACTGAGCATACAAAGTGATAACTGAGGAAATCAAGATTAAAATTTGAATGATAACAAAATGGGTGTTGCTTTTCCCCAGGGAAAACTCTTTTTCTGACTCTCTGTTGGTCAGCAGTCATAGACCTGGAGGGCGTCAGAACATTTCACTGCCTCTGCTTCAATGGTGGATACTGATGGTGTCTGGAGATATGCTGTAATTTTCTTCAGCTGTTTATCCACAGAGGAACTCAAATGTGAAAAATGGACTTAAGAGAGCAATTAGTATGGAAAAGTAATTAGAATGTTGGAGGTTAAAGGTAATTAAAAGCATTCAAATTATTTAAAATGTGTTTAATTTCTTCATATTCTAACCCCAATAATAGGTTGAAAAGCTCAAATAAAGAACATCATGAAAGTAACGTAAAAAGCAACAATTATGAAGCTAGGAGATAAAACAAAGCATCCATCCATCCATCCACCAACACCAAAATATATATTATTCTCAAGTACGCATCGGCATCCTCCAAGATAAAGTTAAAGTACAGCACTGATAATCTTCAAAGTAAGTGATGTTATAAAAGGTTTGTTCTTCCAAAAACTGGTCTCAAACTAGGAATCAATGACTAAAAGTTAGAAATTTCCAGGGACATTACCATACAATGGTCTTTCTAGAATACCCAGCTACTTAATGAAAAATACAATGGAAAAATATAAATGATTTGAGAGAGATTAAATATCATGGTACAAAACTTACAGGAGTGTTATAGTTTCAAGCAGACACATAATTATTTGAAATCTCATATATGTGTACAATGAATCTTGATCATGCATACCCCTCACACCCTCTTTCAACTAGTCTCAGTAACCCCCTCTAGTGGTTTGAATGAACCTCCCTACTGCAT
>JAQHUG010000321.1:377547-388576 GCA_028555095.1 Dicrostonyx torquatus
TACATGTCCTTGTCTTCTGAAATCAAATTTTGCTTGCAGAAATACCCAAACTCCTACTTTTAAGCAGCAATAATGCAATATTTCAAATTTCCGTCATTTTTCTGCACGTAAAATTTCATTTCCTCCTTTGTTAGCATAACCCATGAACTCACTGCATGTTGCATATATGGTCATACAACTCTCAAAATCTTGACTTCAATAATTTTTTTACTTGATAAGTAAAGAGTAAGAGCTGAGAACAAGTGCCAGTCACACTCATTGCTTCTATCTTGTACTTCATCAAGCATGTATCCTGTTCCTATTAATAACAGTGTCACCAGTAGGCTACTGTGATACAACAGTTACAAAGCAAATGAATGAAAGCCATGAAGAGGAATTCAGCATGCATTTCTATTCTTAAATTTAAAATTTCTTAACTTCTATGCCTTTCTTTTTCATTGTGGAAATAAGGATAGTTACCGCTACCACATAAGATTGTTAAAATTAAGTGAGATGGTGCACATGGAATAAGCTCTAATATGTCTGGAAAAGTTTGGCTGAAAATACAAAACCAGAAACACTGAAGACTAATGGCCTCTATATTATAAAGCAAAACTTCAGTATATCTCTATAGAATATGGCATAAATAAACTAGGAAAATTTTTACTGTGCAAAGATCACAACATATCTTGAATATAGAAAAATAGTCTTAAAATTGAACAGAATAAAATCACACCATATGAATCTCAGGAAAAGTTATGAAGCTACTTTTTTGTCTTTGTCTTTTTGTCTGCCATCTTTGAAGGAAAATCTTGAAGTTGTTTCAAACAAACAGCTGTAATTATCATTCATCTGATAAAATGCCAAAAATGATACCTGACAAACACCTACCAAACATGAGAGGTGACCTAGACAGAAGATGATAGCTAAATGTATCTGACATTAGGCACAGCTGAAAGACACTGCTTCACGATCATGCGTATAACTGCAAGAATCTGCTAAGCGAAGATGACTTTTCTGTAGATAAGGAAAACTACATAGAAGGGTATCATATTCTGTCATATTTAATGACACCACCAGGAATATTACATTTAGGATAAGAGTTATCATAATAGAATATTCTTAGCCTGAAAATCAATTAAGTTACCTAATAGAATAGGTAGAGGACTTGATCAAGAAATCTTGAATAGAAATCTTCAATAATTACAAGCTTTAAAAGTCTACAATATAATTAATATTTGGACAACTGACAGAAATCTTGTTGTACAACTGAAATTTCTTCAAGTTGCTTTGAGATAAATTAGTAAATCAAATTTTTAAAATACTTTTGTAAATCAAACTACCGGTGATGAAGAAAACAATGTAAAATTATTTTGACAACTGAAGACCAAAATCTAATAAACTATCCATCTAAATGACATTCCAGGTCTGTTTTGCATGTTCTGAAGTATTTCACTGTAATTTAGCCTTTCTTTTTTTCTTCTCTCATTTTCTCTTTCCCTTTTTTATATAGTTCAATGATAGACAGCAGGCATATGCCTATGTATACACACACACACATATATATATATATATATGCATATATATGCATGTAGAGGGAAGCATATACAAATATATAGGTAGTGTCATAGACACATATAGCAAGAAAGATAGATACATAAGATAAAAGTAATATACACATATATGTACACATAGAGATGTTGGTGTAGATGTGAGCTGGAATGGAGCTTGGAGATGTGTATTACTTACAAAGAAATAAAGGCCATCTTCACAAACATAAGGAAAAGTATATCTACACACAAACATACACCTATCTACACACATACAAAAAATACAGATATATATCACATATAATATTGTACATATATGTCATATATAATAAATATATGTAGGTGTATACGTTGTATTTTTGGGAAATTATATACCAATAAAAATGTATTAGTAGCTACTATTAAATAATTATATCCTTTCATGTGTCTGCATGACAAATAATGAAATATACAGTCAAATTTTATTATATTTGAATGGTTAATGCAAAGCGAAAATATATTTTCCATCCCCTTCATGTACCAAACAAGTATCAGATTTTTGGTAATACTGTAAGTAAAAGTTTTTTAAATTGATATGTTTTTTGAAACAACATAAAGATTTTAAAGAAAGATTCTCTGAAGGAAAACAAGCAAACAAAAAAAGCCTAGAATAATTGATGGGCAGAGGAAGTATAGCCCCAGCCAAAAGACAGAGGCAGTGAGACAGACAGCTCATGAAAGATCCAGAACAGTGGGGAGCAGGCAAGCTTTGTCTGATTAAGGCAGGCAGTTTAGTGACTTGGGATTTTGAGCTTTGACATTTTAGTGCCAATCATAACCAAGGAGTATATACCCCAAAAGCTTCGATCCCTATAATACCTTCAGGGAACAAACTTTTTTCCCCTGCAAGAATTTAATCCCTATTCAACCACTTTCTGGGCCAAAGGTTTCTCGAAGGCTTTACAGAAAAACTTATACTTTAAAAAAAAAGGCATTTAACTGTCTTACCCATTCACTCCTTTTCAATCCTCACGACATTTAAAAGTTGGTTGCAAGTTATTTTATAAGTCACAGTGTGTTAAAATTAATCTTAAGAGTAGACTATTTTATAACTAGTTAAAGGTATATTATACAATTTTTAAAATATATGTCACTATCTCTGTTAAAGCAAATATATAATGTTTGGGGTTTATTTTATTTACTATAATTCTGTAATGATAGTAAACAGGCAAAAGAACCTACTTTAGATTTTTATAAGTATAGACACATACACTAATTATAAATAGATAAAAATAACACAGATATACATTTTACTTTTTATAATTTCATGCAAATTAAAATTATTGAGCTTACGTTGTATCTACCATTGTTTTATGGACTTTTTCATGACAAGAAATTCTTTTAAGTAGACACACATTGTGATTAACATTCTTTATAAGTTTCTCCTAAATGATTGTTTTAATAGAACAGAAACCTTTATAAATGGTCATGCTGCTACCATCACTTCCCAGAACTTAACAGATTCCTTGCTTTGTTTCAGTAAAGCAAGGTGCAGAGCCAAAGTCTAGTGTTAAGAACAACACATTTTTCTGTTTTAAAATGTACAAAATGAACATGGACCAACCAGCAATCAATTTATATTTCAAAAAAGTTATTACAGCTGTGTTAAATACAATTCGCTTTCATTAGTATAAAAATATAAACTGATGACTACAGAATGGGCTCAGTTTTTAATAACACTTACTACTCTTCCAGAGGATCCAAATTCAATTCATAGCATCAGTGTCTGGTGGCCTACAAGAATCTTCAACCTCAATTCCAATTGGATCTGACACCTTTAACTTACATGAACACAAGCATTATGTGCACACATTATTCACATACATACTCACAAATATGCATAATTAATTATAGCAAAAATAAATAATATAGGCCATATAATATCAAAATAATCGATGATAGTTTTCAAATATTTGGCTACTTGGACCAATGATAAGAAAGAAAACATACATCCTAGTCTTTTATGTGTTCTCTAACATATCCTGCTATTCTCTACCAATTAATGGTGCTCTTTTAACCAGTTTTAATTTCTAGGTAGGCTAATAGAAAGGGAGAAATGGTCCTACATTATACAATCAAATTATACTAACTAGTAATGAACAAGCTAGTTAGCTTTAGTTCGAATCATTATGAACTAAACAAACCTAAGCAGAATATCTTCAACAGATAATAAATCCATTTATCAACAAAGTAGATGAAAGCAATCATAATTGAAAGAAAGTGCTCATTACTAGCAGAGTTCATTTCTTTTAAGTAATTTCAATTATTCCTTAACCAATTACAGGCACTTGAAAGTGGGTGGTGATAGTCATTAGAAATTTTTTAGTTGAATGATATTTGTTGCAATTTTGATTAGTGACATTTGCTTTCTAATTATCTTGCCCTCCTAATTTATACAAATACAGTGACAATTTCAAAGAATAAAACCACGTAAGAGGGACTATAGAAATGGTTAAGCAGCTAAGAAAACTTCCTACTCTCACAAGGTATTCTTGTTCAGTTCTCCACACCAATATGGGATAGCTAACGATCACATGAAACTCCAGCTCCAGGACTATACAAATCCCCTCCCTCTACAGGTAACTATAGACATATGTATATCCCTTAAAAACACACACACACTTCATATTAATACATTTCATATTAATACTTTTTTTTTGGTTTTTCGAGACAGGGTTTCTCTGTAGCTTTGGAGCCTGTCCTGGAACTAGCTCTTGTACCAGGCTGGCCTCGAACTCACAAAGATCCACCTGCCTCTGCCTCCCGAGTGCTGGGATTAAAGGCGTGTGCCACCACCGCCCGGCTAATACTTTTTAAAACTTTAAAATTCATCCATGAAGTAAAATGATAAATTTTTCTTTAGAAATAGTGGGCTCTGTATTTGTCAATGCGAGTAGTTGATAAGCATATTTGGTTTAAGAATGGAATAGTAAAATAAGAGAGATATAATGATAGACAAATAGACAAATGGATCTATGTTAAAATGTTGACTCCTATGGCTGGTTAGTGAAAACTGTAACAGCCTGAAAATTCAAAAGATTAGAACATGAAGATCAGAGAGCCAAGAAGCTGGCATAATAAATGCACGTTCTAGTCTTACCATGTGAGAATCCAGGCAGAATATCGAATCTTAACTCAAACAGATAGGCAGAGAGAAATTCAATCTATTGTTCTATTGATCCCCTCAACAAGTCAGATGATGCTCACCTACAATGAGGAGGGTCACATTTCCCCAGTATCAATTTGTGTGCTTGATTCTTTCAAAGCTTTTAGCTTAAATTCTACGGAATATTACAGCCCATCATACTGGAAAAGTAAGACAGGAAGAGCAGGAGGCAACTAGGTATCAGCTCCATATGATTCTGTAGGCACCGGATAGTGAGAGTGGAACTGGGCTATTAAGCTGCAAGTCCTAACCCCCAGTGACCTACTTTCCCCCACAAGATTCCACCCTCTAAAAGTGTCACTGCCTTCCAAAACAGAGTTTCAATCTACTGATCAAATGTCTAAGAACATGAGCCAATTGGAGCCATTTGACATTCACACCGCAACAGACAACCACAATACATTTAACCAGTCATCCCGGCATCAAATCGTCCAGGTATAAGATGACCCAAAACTGCTACCATCATAGACAGAAATGCAAGTCATTTTTTAAGTTGATCTGCATTGCCTTTTTCTAAATTCAGTCATTAGTTCTGTCTTTTTACTGTTTTATTTTTTATGGAATTCTTGAGTATAAAATAAAATATCTTATCCTGGGCGTGATAGTTTTATATCACAGAATATAATCTAAAGCATTATGTTTGTATTTCCTAATGCTCTTTCAACTAACTCATACAAAGAAAACAATATTAAATGTTATATAAGCAGGGACAGCAAACATCTGTATCTTGCTTATCTTGCTTTTGGTTTTACGGAAAATGCAGACAACCTTTCACCTCTATGTAGGAAATAAATGTTGTCTATATGGTTCTGTTCTATAGCTTGATTTTAGTAATTTGACATGAGGTAATTTTTAAATTTGTTGGTGCTTTTTCTATGTTTATGGAAATAATCATATTTTTCATTTCAATCTTGTATTCATAATAGTATCCTCCTGGTGTGTGGTTCCTCCCATATCTTGATGTTAAAGATTTTTCTCTCCCAAGAGAATTTTAACCTCAGAATGTGTTGGATTATCACTTTTTCTTGCGAAGAATTTTTTTGTCAGATGTTGAAATATCTGTGTACCATATATATTAAAAATGTTCTTTCTTGTTTAGAAACTTTACTAATGAATTTCTGTCTTTGTAGAAATATTTTAGTTATTCTGATATGAACAATTTGGCCTTGGAAGTTTCCTGTGGATAAATTTTGATAATTTATACAAACTATTTCTTAAAATGAATTCATATTATATTTCATTTTCTGTAGTTTGTTTTACCTATGTTTTCATATTTTCAGCATGCACAGCAACATCTCACATTTAGCAATACTTACTGTCAATTATTTGTGTTTCAAAAATTTCTAAACATTTATTTTTGCTGTTGTGCTATCCTCTCCCCTCACCCCCCCTTTCTCTGTAACACACAGTAGTTTGTTCTCCCCATTCACCATGTAGACTTTCGGGATAAACTCAGGTCAGGCTTGACAGCAGCAGACTACATCCACTGAATATTCTTCCTTAAACTATCTCTGTTCCTTCTGGTTCACATATATTGAGTGCTTATCCTTTTTAATCATTTAAATGATAAAAGAGTGAATACAGCCACCAGACAATGGTAGCAAGTTTCTTTAATCCTAGCATGCAGGAGGCAAAGGCAAGTAGATCTCTGAGTTTGAGGCCAACATCTTCTACACAGCATATAGCAAGTTCGAAGACAGGCAGGGCTACCCTGAGAAACCCTGTCTGGGAAAAAAGAAAAAGAAAAAGCTAATACATTAACTTTTATTTTGTCTTCATTTTCTACTGAATTAAATTAATCTAAATATATGTCCTTCTATTTCTTTTAAATTAATCGGTTCTTTTCCATCTAATATCTTAACATACTTACCTTAATAATATAAGCTTTTCTGAATATCACTATTTAGCATTGCTAGAAAACTCCAAAAACTTTAATTCAATTACTGTTTTGATGTAGTCAGTTATTAATTTATACATGTGAAACTATTACATAATTTTTATATAGTACCTTCAATTGAAGAGTATTTATTCACTTGGTTTTCATTACATTTTCTGAAACCTTTTCTCTCTCTTTTTACCCTGGTATGTGGGTGTGAATCCACTCAAATATTTCTCACATTCTTCTGAGTCTCTGTATGTTTCTTTTTAGTCTTGCTTTGTGTAAGATACGATGCCTACTCCTGTGACTTCAAGCTTTCTCATTATCACCTTTGTCAGTTCTAATTTTTATTAATTCATTTTGCAACATTTTATTTTAGTTGTACCTTTCCTTCCAGAATTTCAGAATGTTTTAAGCATACACATTGGTTTTCTGTATTATACAGCATAGTCAGTATTTTCCAATCATTATCTCCTAAAGTTCTTTTATATTTATTTGTTTTATGTTTATGGGTGTTTTGTTAATGTGTATGGAAACCATGTGCATGCGGTACCTTAAGAGGCCAGAAGAGAGCACTGTATCTTCTGGACTTGGAATTTGTGAACAATATACTCGGTTCATTGTAGCTGAAAAGTCTCCCATTAGAGAAGAAAGTGGTGCTCCTAACCATGGAACCACCTCTACAGCCCTTCCTGTCTTGAAGATATTTGTACACATCATGCCTAAAAGTTTAGCTTGATAAAGTTTCTTTCACTGGCATTTCCTGTACCCATTTTTTTTCACAAAACAAATCACCTTTTTATGAGAATATATCTCATGATTTTATGTTGTTGTCTGGAAACTGGACACGTTAGAGAGCATACAGCAATTTCATTTCCTCACTGCAAGAATGGAGAAGGTGTGTTTCATCATGAAGAATTGTTGAATTAATAAATGTTTTCAGTGTGAATGATGTGGTGTGGTGCTTGTTTGTCCTGAAATGACAATATTTTGTGCAGGATTTCTTTGTCTTGTTCCCTGGTCACACCTTACTGGGAAGTTTCACTAGCTGCTGAGTGATTGTATTGCTTTCAATAATCCACGAACCTGGAACTGTTGCTTCTTAGTTTCTGTGTTTCGAAGCAACAGCCGCCCTACACTCCCTTACTAGGGAGACATATGCTGTCATGCCTTCCCTATAATAAAACCAGATAAACCTAACTAAGCTGCTCTTCCATTTAGTTACATCTTATCAGTTATATTGTTTATATGAGCAATATAACTAATACAAAAACTGGTAAGAAAGATGTAGTACTTTATTTTACTGCAGAAAGCTGGACTTGTGGTGCATAAGCTTTTGAATAGCCTATGAGAAGCTTGTGGAAATGTTTGGAACTTCATGTTAGATTGGCCACAAAATATTGTATGCAGAACATATAGGTCATACTAGTATGAGTATAGAAAATAAAAAAAAATGCTAGAAATATCAATAGTAAAGAATGAGTTCTTAAACTCTGAAAGAGAAAGAAGAAATCTGTTGGGAGCTGAGGGAATTTAATTCCATTGCAAATATAACACAAATTAAGACAAGCCATTTCTGTTGTATTCTGGCAAAGGACGTGACTGTATTCTCCCTGTATTCTAAAACCATAAGGGACTCTGAATTCAAAAGAAATAGACTAAGTGGTTTGGCAGAGAAACTTTGAAGAGCATATAACATTAAGGCTACAACATTGTTATTGCTCATTGCTTTTATTTATATTTGTCATGAGAAAGAAGAAAATGGATAAGAAAAATATATAAATTGTTTAATCAAAGAGCCAGAGCAAATGAGTAACTAAGAAAAGGGTGTAAAAAGACCTGAAAATTTTCAAGAGATTAGAAGCATATATAAAATAAAATATTGGATTTGCAGTGGGTAATAGAAACAGTGCCTTGAAGTCAAGAATATCTAGCCTATTCAAGTCCCTTGCTTTTAAAATTGCTATATCATTAAAAATGAGTTGAAAAGCATTGAGAATCCTACTTTCAGAGTTTCCTGCTCTAAAATATCTACATGGGGAAATATTTGTGAGGGTTTAGTTATAAAGGCGTTCAGAGAGTAATATAAAAGTAGTATTAGTAGGTTAGGATACATTTCTATTAACAAAGTCTGGCATTCTTCACATTATCGAGATTTGTCAGGAACTAAAATGGAAGAGGTAGAGGAGTTATGAAAGCTTGTATCAAAGTTCCAAGAAGGTATTGAGAACAGAAGTTCATCAAGCTTCTGAAAAGTCTGTGCATAAAATGTCAAATTAAATCTTATCATAGTAAATGCATCAGAATAAGAGAGATTCCACAATACAGAACATTAAATGAGAAAAACAGCAGGTACCAAATTCAGAGAACACAATAAAGAGGTCATAATAGCTCCATCATAGAGATGAGAGGGAGAGGTTAATCCAAAATTAATGAAGGACATATTAGTCCATCACAAACAAAAATTATTGTTCATCGATATGGAGGTATGGTGTTTAATAAGTTGGCTTTCATTTCTGTTTGGTTTGATCCTTCTACTCAATCACACACTCTTCTCTTCTCAATGACAGCGTTTACTCCTTGCCATAGTAAGTTTGAATTATGAATCTAGTTTGTATTTTATAAGACTCACAGTTGAGAGGTTCATTTTATTCTAAAAATTAGCTAGGGGCCCTTGCCAGGCAGTGGTGGTGCACGCCTTTAATTCCAGCACTCGGGAGGCAGAGGCAGGCGGATCTTTGTGAGTTTGAGACAAGCCTGGTCTACAAGAGCTAGTTCCAGGACACACTCCAAAGCTACAGAGAAACTCTGTCTCGAAAAACCAAAAAAAAAAAAAAATGCTAGGGGGCAATTAATTTTTTCAAAATCTGTTAATTTCTTATCACACTGATTAAAATATATGCTGTGTTTTTGAGTGTCTAAGGCTTTGATCCAAACATTATAGAATATAGGAGTGACCTTCCTTTCTAGAAAAAGAAAATCTCCTAACCATATTTTTGAAGCAGGGGCTCAGGGCAAGATTAAATGCCAAAGAGATAGTTACATTTTATTTGCTAAGTACTCCATAAAGATAAAAAGTAACTTGAAGACTTCTTACATTGTAGAGAACATTAAAAGTAAAAATAAGTGTGACCAGCAAAGATCCAGTAACCTCAGTGATACCAAGTCCAAGGGTGAATCTTCATTCCATGAGCAGAGAATGGTTGTAGGAAGAGAGTCCTCTTCTGTTCTCCTCTTCTCATATGCATGTTTCCATTGTTCATACACATGAGGTAGTTTCTGTGGCATTAAAAATGTAGCTATTCTGTCCCTCAGAGGAGAACAACTTTTCTGATAGGAGCTAGGAAAAGAGGCAGCATTGTAAGCATCCAATCATCTATGTGATTTTAAACCCACCTGGAATGTTTACTAGCTTAAGAAACTAGAAAGTCTTTGAGTGGGAATTTTCATGTATCAGAACAGCTGACTTATTTTTCTCACAAAACTTCCAAAGATTTGTGTTAATAGCTACTTCTCCATTTATTATGTGCCCTTAGGATCATGCCCCAGGCATTCAATTATTTCGTCTTTTGAAAAGCACTTACTTCCCAGAACTTCACTGGATGTCAGTTTCTCTGCTGCTTGGTTATGTCAAATGTTCCCCTGTTTGTTTCTTAATATGGACGTTCAGCCCTTAGCAAGAAAGCAGGTTAGCTTGATGTTATTTCCTATAGTTACTGGTCTAGTTCTTGCCTCTCTGTTTTTCTTATCCTATTCTTCTATTCATATCCATGGCTTCACCATTTCAGAATCTACCTTGCTTTCATTCATCAGTCAGTAAAGCTTCCATTCCAAGGCTAAGTCTTACAAGTTTTCACCATTGTCACGTTATTACTTTCCAGTCTTTACTCATGCTATTTTCTACATATTCTCTACTGTTTAAGAATTTAGGTAGATATTACCTAAATTAAAGTATATGCTCATAGCCAGTGGTGGTGGTACATGCTTTTAATCCCAGCACTCGGGAGGCAGAGGAAGGCAGATCTCTGTGAGTTGGAGGCCAGCCTGGTCTACAAGAGCTAGTTCCAGGACAGGCACCAAAGTTACAAAGAAACCCTGTCTTACCCCCCCCCCAAAAAAAGGCAGTAAGTTGGTTCCAGCCCGGCCACCAAGTTGCCAGGTTAGGGCACCCTCCAATCCCTGAAACTTTCTGTCCACACAGAGGGTCCTCCACCCCTACAGGCCCCATTCCTTATTCAACTTGCTTCCCTCCAAGCAACCCCTTCCTTTAGCAGGCTGGGTTCGGGTGGAGAAACTGGTGGTGAGTCCCAGGCTGCAGGAGTTTCTTTGTGCAGAGTGGGCTTCCTCTTCCAAGCCTGCCCTTTTGACTCAGCCTACAAGCAGTCCTTATCCAGTGCCTGCTGATCCATCCGGACC
>JAQHUG010000321.1:394252-410855 GCA_028555095.1 Dicrostonyx torquatus
AGAGGAAGGGTGGTGGAGGAGCGGGAGGGCCTGGGACAAGGGGAGTAAATGTAAATTTCTCTTTTAAGAATAAATACAAAAAAAAGTATATGCTCATTCCAGTAAAAGTGGTGAATTACATTTATTTTGACTTTTCCTGTGAAAAAACCATGGAAGTGAATGCTGTTAGACTTTACTAAAGTGTCCCTTAAATAAATCAAATTAGATGAAATTTTTTCCAATTTATAATGATAAAATGGTGTAGGAGGATCCTTCTGTATTTCTGTGCTTTCATTGGTTGAATAAAGAAACTGCCTTGGCCATTTGGTAGGGCAGCCCTTAGGTGGGCGGAGTAGACAGAACAGAAGGCTGTGAGAGAGAAGGCATTGTGGCAGAAGCTATGTTTCTCCAGCCCAAGATAGACTTTGGTTAGAAACTTTCCAGTAAGCCATGACCAGATGGTGATACAGAGATTACTAGTATGGGTTAAACTAATATGTATAAGAGGTTAAAATAATGGGCCAGGCAATAATTTAATTAATACAATTTCCATATGGTTATTCTGGGTATAAGCTAGTCGTGTGGCTGGCAGCTGGGTGCTGGGCAGCCGCGGGACACAGCCAGCTCCTCAAGGGCCCGTGCTCCTCTTAGGTGCTGGAAACACAGCCTCACCTCTTTCTACACTAAAATAACTGATAATGTATATTACCTGAATAAACATGCATATGTACACATACACAAGCACATGCATACATACATGAATTAACATGTATAAATAAATGCATATCAATTTCAGAGAAAAAAATTAAATGTATTGGGTATTTGCTCCATCCATGACATCCAGATATTTGTCCTGCTTCTTGTCTCCTTATAAGACCACTTATAAGGAAGGAGGGAGATCACTCCCTCTTGGGAAGTGAAGACCAGGTCAGGTGGCCTAAGCAGCATGTGATATGTCACCAACTTTCCAAGGACTCTGAAAATGAATTCACCATACCCTGTATTTGTATGTTTCCCATTTCATTATTATTTCACTGATAAATACTTCATACCCTTAAATAGACGCACATGGATATCTCTTAACAAGGAAGCATAACTTTTTTTTGTAAAGAAATATCATGTATGAAGCAGATGTTTGTTGAACACTTATCAAATGAATGATTTAGATGTTTGAACCTTGTGATGCTTAGGAATCAAAATCATGTTTTCACTCCATGCTCAACACAAAAATATATGCATACATAAGAAACAAAAATAGTATTATGAAAATATGTGTTGAAATAATCTAAACAAAATGAAGATGAGTAAAATTATTATTATGTAATTTCTTTTTAAAGGAGAGAAAATAAAAATATTCTAGTTTGAAAGAAATGATTTTAAAAAAAAACTGTTCTATTTGAAGCCACAAACATGTATTTTTCATACTTATATGCAGTGTCTCTCAGTTCTTCTTCATAGTCACAGAACAGATATATTCTTTACATTTTAATTTTATTTATTTCTTATTTTGTGTGTATGGTGTTTTGCCTGAATGTATGACTGCAAAGCATTTGAATGCCTATTGCCTTCAGAAGCAAGAAGAAAGCAACAGATCTCCGAGACTCGGGTCATAGATGTTTGTGATCTATCACTACATGCTAGCAACCAAATGGCTACAAAAACAGCGAATACTCTTAATCCCTGAACCATTTCTCCAGCAGTCGCACATTCTACCATAATACATGGTAACTAAGCTGAATGTTATAAAAGATTTATATTTATAATTATGCCATTTAAAATAACTGCTAAAATCAAAGTTGTACGAACACTTATATAAAATTGTTACAGATATAACAAGGAATGTTTCTTTTAGGTACAAATACTATTAGCAATAAAAATTTAAATAAACATTAAAACCTTAAAATATACAGCAATAGATTGTTTTACATTGTCACAATAATTTTCTCTCTGTGTTTTCTTTCCATCTCAACCCGCTTTGAACTTTTTGTGAGTCACATAGCTCAATATTCAATTTCATACCAAGAAACAAGGAATCATCCTTAACAAGTCCCAGGTCTAAAGTGAAGTACCAGAAGGTACTATGATTCACTCATGGGGGTTATTTTTCTGTTCTGTAATAACAAGATATACAAGGTCTAGAGCAAAAAGGGTTTAATGTTAGAAAATAACCAATGAAAAATGTCTTTATATAAAATAAAAGATAACTGCATTTTGTCAGAAAATGTCAAAATATAGAATTATTATTGCATTGCCTATACAAGGAAAAATAAATACCAGTAGATAGTCAATATAGCTGTTGCATTTTCAATATACTCAATCTTAGTCAACATTAGTAAATTAAAATCAAATAATACAGTGGTATCTATCCAAACTAATCAATTTACTAAGATTCATAACCAGTATTGATGATTCCATATGAAAATTTAAGCCCAATTGATAAGAGCATAAAGCTGTTCTTTTTTCTAAATAAAATATTTTAAATTAACAAACTCATAAAAGCTGGTGATTATACTTTTGATAACTTACTTACATATAAATTTATAAATTCATTCTGAAATTTATATAAAATGATCCTTGTTGTAGGGACTTTTACAAAGAGAGCGAGAGTGAGAGAGAGAGAGAGAGAGAGAGAGTGATTTAAAGAAAACTACTTGAAAACTATGCAACGATATGTTATTAATCTTAAAACTCACTTTATACAGCACTGTCATAAATGATTTCAGCAGCTGAATGATACTCTATGTACGGCCTAAAATGAGAACACATTATGTGGTTTTTTTTCACATTGCAAATACAAACAAAATAAGTAACAACTGATAATCAATGTATACATATGCTACACTAAGATTTTCTAACTGCAAACAGCACGTATTAATTATCCTCAGATTTGAAGACTGGATATCTTTGCATTTCTCAGCTGGCTCATCGGTTGGAAGACTTGAATAAAGGCTTCTACAAATTTCTACAAATTTGGAAAGTACTAAGAAATACTTTAAGAGCTGCTAGTAATTCAGTGAAACAATTTCTACTCGTTACTACTTTATATTCTATATGAATATTTATATTATATTATGCACTATTATCCTGATTGGAAAACGTAGTTTCAAAGTGAAATTAGTATAACCGAAACATGTTTTAAAAGACGTTTGTGCTGAGTTGATAATTTGGGTCTCACATCAGCACGCTCACTGTCCTGGACCCATGAGACTCTGCCGCCACCTGTGGCAGAAAACATAAACTGAAGGTCAAAGCTTAGAGAGGTGAAAAGTAAGAGAGAAATTACAGTGAATGTGAAAATATGGAGTCACTATCAGAACAAGCCACCTGAAATCATGTGACAAGCTTTTATCACCTAAGGGCATGGAATACACAACAAAAAATGCAGATTAATCAGAGGGCTGCTGTTGCATTCGGTAACAGGCAAAGTTAGCATCCTGCTTTAGAACCTGTCTCAAAGATGCAAATCCTAAGTGTCTTCAAACCAAAAATAATTAAAAACATAAAACAGAAAATAAAACCATAATTCAAAGCTGTATACATATTGACGGTCTCACTTTTTCTAGTTTTAATCAAGTAAAACAATGTTTAGACATTGTGTTCTTCCTTCTTTGGCTAGAATTTCATGTGAACATTGTTTTAGGTGGTTTAAGGGACCCTACATAGCTGGTTAAGAAAATGTTTTCAAGCAGGTGTTTGCCTAAAGGTGTGTGAAGTACCCAGCTTTTTTCCTTTTATCCCTCGTGGCTACACTTCCTAATCCCTGCTGAGCATTGCTAAGTTAGCTTAGAAAAATTCCATGTCAGTGTACCCATCACTGACAGAATCACTGAGTAATGGATAAAGCCAACCACGGGGAGTAGTTTCAAGCTTCAGTTTCTGTCATGGGAAAAAATTAATCACAAATTGTAAGGCACAGGCACATCCTTTTTTAAACTACAATTTAAAAGGACATAATCAGCTAATTGAAACTGGAAGCAAAATGCTTAATAATTTGTGAAGTAGGTAGCTTAGTCCAAACTATTTGTTAAGTAGTTCTTAAAGATGTCTTCCTTCCCTTCTTTTCTTTTTTCTGCTTAAAAACCACACTGGGAAAATATGACAAATCTAGATAAAGTTACTCTGGAAAAGTTGAGGCAAGATTTTGCAAAATCCTATAAAGGAAGAAACTTTGTCACCAAATGCAGTGACAATAATATTAAATTCACAATTTAATTAATGCATAATTTGGTTTATTTATAGCCAAAGATAATGACTTGCAGGTATTTATCATCTTGTTATAGTAAGTGGCAGTGCTGAGATTGGCATATAAGTTCTAGACATACATTTTAGTAACCATTCTCCCTAACAGAACAGAAGTAAGATTTGAACCAAACTTCTGTTACAGTTATGGATATGCTAGTCAGATGTTAACTTCTGCCTTGGAGATTTTAACTTGTTTAACTATAGGCAAATACTGTAATAGTATAATAATAGTGCTTTATGTGTGGTAATAGCCCTGCAACACACCTAGGGGGCAGTACAACGTTGAGTTTGAAGGTCACCAATGCTGTTATATATATATATATATATATATATATATTACTCTAAGATTTGTTATCTGAAAACAATGTATATTAATTACCCAAAATTAGTAAATAGAATAATAGCAGACTGTTTCTTTTGGGCTCCCAAATCATGACATGGAGACTTCTTATTAGTTATGAATGCTTGGCCTAGCTTAAGTTTATTTCTGGCTAGCTCTTTTAATTTAAATCAGCCTTTTCCTCTTTATCTACCTTTTGCCTCAGTGCTGTCTACCTGTCTTTCTTTCTCTTTGTCTTCCTTTTCGGCTTTCTCTGGTGTCAGACTGGCTGGCAGCTGCCTGGCTTCTAGTCCTAGGGGTTCCTCTTTTCCTCCCTTATTATCTCCTCTTCTCCTTCTCTTTTCCATCTGGAGCCTAGATTTCTCTCCTACTTATTTTCTCTGCCTGACAGCTAGCCCTGCCTATCCTTTCTCTGCCTAGTTATTGGCCATTAATCTTTTTATTAGGCTAACAAAGGTACCTTAGACAAACAAGGCAAAACAATGTAACACATATAACACACCATTACACAGTTAAAGTAATATTCTGTAGCATAAACAAAATAATAAATAATTATTATTATAAAAATAATAAAATAATAAATAATTATAAAAATAATAATTTTTTTATCGGCACTGCTCAGTTGACTTTTTGGTTGGAAGATTTTAAGAAGGGCTGCAAAGAAGCCATGTCTAAGCTGCAAAGCTAAGCTGCACTTGGGATATATCTACTCCCAAGCTTGGGAGACTGTTGGTAGAAATTAGTTCCTCAGGAAGATATTAAATAGAAGACCCAGGCTTTTGCTCTGTATTAGTTAAAAGTTGCTGTAGATAAATTGTCATCTAAGTGTCTGCCTCACTAATGCTTACTTTGTCAAGAATCCCCTATCGACAACATAGAAGGAAATATGTTTTGCAACATAAAGGACCATGACATCTCATGAACTATGTTATATTATATTCGCTGAAGGTAATTGATTTTGGGTCTCTTCCAAAAATCGAATAACTAAATTGTTTGAAAACCAGGAAAGAGTGCTTGATTGGGCCATGTTGTAAGTCTCTCTATAATGGAAGGTTTCAAATTAGAAGTGGTTTACTCATAGTTCTACATTCTAAATATCCAAGACCACAATTTGGTTTTGGTTCTTCACTCACTTCTTGGCTTGCAAACAGCTTTTCTTTCTTTTTTTTTTTTTATTGTTAAAAGAAAAATTTACATTTACTCCCCTTGTTCCCGGCCCTCCCGCTCCCCCACTACCCCACTGCCCTCCCCCTGCTTCCTTATGATGGCGCCGGATACCCTGTCCTATGGGAAGCCCAAGGCCCTCCCCCCTCCATCTCAGTCAACTAACTTAATTCTTATGCAATCAATAAATTGGCCAAGTCGTGAGAAGAAAGTTTTTCTGACTCACATACCCTTTCTTTCCAGCATTTCAGAAAACATAAAGAAAATTATAAAGATGGATCTCTTTATAAGGCCAACAAACAGGTTGTCATATGATCTTATTTTAAGGGACTGAATATTTGTGTTTTCTCCTGTCAAGATTTGATTCTAATCTAAGAAAGTTCACATGTGGAAATATTAATCCCAAAAAACCTATGCTTATTGGATTTGGTGAGGGTACATTTGAAAGGTAATTGGAAAATGAGATTAGGAGGGTGAGACACTTTTGATGGGATTAGCAAGTGGCTTTTAAGGAGAAGGCAGAACTCAAATTCAAATACATGATAGGATTTGTCATGCAATGCCTATCAACTTTTTATTTTATGATATAACTGCAAAGTCCTTACCAAGTGTTGGTTCCATGCTCTTGGAATTCTGTCTTTTGTACCAATAGGTCAATCAATATTTCTTCTTAAAGGGCTTGTTCTTATGTATTTTATAATACCTGCATGAGATTGCCTAGGATGCATTGTAACTCCCATTTTGAAGCAAGAAAGTAATGTTTATAGAAATGATAAAGCTTATGTGAGCTCAGAAGATTTAAGTTTTGTAATGAAAGAATAGTTGTTCTAAGCAACAGCAAAGACTTGTTCAGTTTCTCTCTGCATCTACTGAAATACTCAAATAAATAGAACATAAAATGACATCCGCCTACAAGCACAGACATTAGAAATCAGAATAAAGCTACTTTCCTGGCAGCTTGATCTCATGCTTCTAATCTTTCAGAATTCTGATGGTGTTTTTTTTAAAAAAAACAAACAATTTTCTATTATAACAACCTGAAAAAAATATAATCTCTGCAAATCTTAACTAAGCCTGTAACTCCAAATAGAGTCATATTGGAGTCCTGGATTTCAGCGTATTAATTTCGAGAAGCCAAGGAAACAAAGAAGGTCAGAAACTATATTTAAAAAGTCCAAAAAAACTAAAGAAGAACTAGAAAACCACTAAGGCATCTGAGAGCATTCAACAAACACTAGATGACAAATGTATTACAAATGACATTAGAGTACTAGCCATAGACTTAGGAGACATATAGTTCAAAATCATGCAAAGGGTACAAGCAAAAACTAGTTAAACAGGAGAGACAATGGCCAGCAAGCATTTGAAAGTCTTCTAGTCATTCTGCATCTCTGTAGAAATATGCAAAGTTGAAAATTGAGATGATTGTCTTTGCAGGTGTCAAACACAAATGACAATGGATAAAACAAGTGCCTACAGATTTTATTTTATTTTTTTGGATGGGGGAGTATACCTATTGTTGAATGGTATATTGGTTAAAAAAAAGACAAATTAGAAAAAAGTTCCAATGTTTACATCATAAAGCTTTTCATTAAGTTCCATCACCTACACAGAAAAAGATACACTGAATTATAGGCAATGGGATAAATTGTATTTTGGAAAAAAGTATTAGAAATAAAGTGTCTTCTTTAGAAGATTTTTTTTATTTTGTAAGTTGTCACTCATACAATGAAAAAAGTGAAGAACACTGAGAAGATTGAATTAAATTATATAATAATCAATATAAGTAGACTCTACTTCTGGGCAGTGAATGGTAAAATAAAGTAATCTATGTCATAGAATGTCACCCTGATGAATTTGAAGGTTCATAGAAGGTTGATGATGATGAAAGATATACAGAACATGAAAACCAATAGTGTGTCAATATTTCTGCTTTCAGGATCAAAGTTCATAGAAGGAAAGCTTTCTGGAGAAATAGAGAAGGAACAGTGAAAGTTGGGTTAAATAGAAATATACCCGTAAACTGGTAGAGACTACTTTGGCATTGTCTTTCATTGCTCAGAATATAAGAAATGCAAAGTAGAAGTAGCCACATGATCCTTTAGGTTTAAAAAACTTCTGAGGGCAAAGAGCAATGGTGCATGCTGATTAATATCTTTCCATCTAGAATATACTCATAATATCACTTGCTGACTGGTGCTACATTTCATAAATCCCATCCCAGCTATGTCTATAATGATCTGATGCTTCCAAATATACCATTGTACCTTACCTTTGTGATTTAAAGAGACAGTCTCAGAATATAATGCATTTTTAGAGAGGCATTAAGTCCTCAAAACCACAGTAAAGTCTGGCAAAGGAAGCTAGAATGGATTGGTTTGTATTTGTCTAGGTTGTTGAGGGAGAATTCCAAGAGGGTCCTGGGAAACAGACCTTGGTGCAAGAGAATTGTCTGTATTCTGTCAATTATGTTTTAAATAAATGCTGATTGGCCAGGCAGGGAGTATAGGTGGGAAAACCAGACAAGAAGTAGAGGGGAGAACAGGAGAATTTGGGAAGTAGGAAGCTCCCTTGGCATTCCTGGGCAGACCACCATGGAGGCAACATGTAGCAGCCCACCTGAGAAAAGGTACAGAGCCATATGGCTAACATAGGTGGGTTAATATATGTTATAATAGCTAGTAAGAAGCCTGAGATAATGGTCCAATCAGTTAATAACCTAATGTAGACTCTATATGTGATTTTCTTTGGGGCTTGCTGGCTGTGGGGTACTGGGTGGACAGAAACCCCAATGAGCAAGACCCTCATGTTACAAGACCTAATCTGTTCTCGGTAGCAGGAGTAGCTAGAGAAATAGTTACACAAAAGCTTCCTCAACTTGCTCTTCTGGCTCACAGCCAACTACAGGGAACTAGAGCAGCTGGTGAGAACAGGAGCTTCCTCCCTTCTTCAAGGAGCTGGCTACATATTGAAGAGCTGCCCTATCCCCCTGCAACCAGTAGTTCTGTGAATAAGGGAAGATCTGAAGTGAGCCTGCAAGAGAAAGCTGTGTTTCTTCTGACAGGCACTATCTACCTCAGGTTGCAGAACTAATCCAGTTCATAATGTGACAAAATACTATCCTGTCACCGAAGTATTCTATTAGCCAACTGTGTAACTAAAACAGTCCTTCAAGTTTGCAATGTAAGCCAGCCTGACATTTTACATATCACCTGATAGTATAACTCATTTGTAGTCCACCTGTGTGTCTGAATCTGTTTATCAAGCCTGATTTCTTGTACAGCATTGATAAGAGAGTTTATGCAGATGTATTGAATGAATTTAAATTCTTTTAATTTATTTTTTCTGTTTTATTGAGACAGGGTTTCAATAGCTTTGAAGCCTATCCTGGAACTAGCTCTTGTAGACCAGGCTATCCTTGAACTCACCAAGATCCACCTGCCTCGGCCTCCCAAGTGCTGGGATTAAAGGCTTGAGCCACTCCGCCCAGTTTCAGTTTGAATTCTAATGACAGAACCTTTGAACTTGAATGGAACGACAAACATTAAACTATACTTAGAAGCTTTGTTTACCTGCATTTGCCATTTGTTAAATATTTAGCAATGAACAGTTAGAGTCACTGAGTGGCCTTTTGTATAACTCATAAGATGAGCATCTTTGTGTGAAAACACTTACTAACCCTGTTTGGCAAGAATTTCTGCTGAAATGATAAAGCCAAGTGACCATGGACTGAGTCCTCTCATAGCACGAGCCAGAATAATTTTTTTCTTCCTTGCATAATTGTATAAGGTATTTTGTCACAGCAATAGAAAGGTAAAACCCCTTAATGTTAATTTTTTTCTGAATAACTACATTGATTAAAAATGTCTGAAGAACATTAACCTAGTACCACAATATTCTTTTGTACTACGTTCCTGGTTTGGATAATTTTGCACTTATTTGAAACAAAGAAGTGAAGGCAGCATGTTTTCTGTGTTGTGACACTATGACAGAAATCTTTTCTAACAAATATCTTGTTTCTAAATATAAATTTCAAATGTTTTATTTTCATGATGATGATCAGCAAAGTACAGAGAACTTAAAATGTCACTTCCCACTTCTATTCCACTTTATTTATCTTCTGATCACGCTTCAATGTGCTAGAGTGAGAGATGTGTTTGGATATTTGTAATCTTATAGTTTTATATTGGCTTCAAAGTTTTAAGGCTTTGTCTCCAATAAATAACATGAATAACAGCTTGAAACAATCTGTACTCAGGGTAATTATAAGAAGTCCCCATCTCGTTAACATCATATTATAATTATAAGTTATTATATATAGAAAAATGACATAAATGTACAGTTTAGAATAAGAATGATTGATGTGAGAGTGTTCTCCTGTATTTTGTATTACTCTTATTGGTTGAATAAAGAGCTGCCTGGCTGATAAGATGGGTCAGCCCTTAGGTGGGCGGAGTAGACAGAATGGAAGTTCTGGGAGGAGAAGAAGGAAGTGGGCCAGACTCCAAAAGCCACTGTCGCAGATGGATGCAGGTTAGACCTTTCCGGTACATCACCACGTGGTGACTTACAGACTTTTATAATGGGTTAGTTTGTGAGGTGAGGGCTAGCCGGGAAAAGGATAGTGATAATAAGCCAGGCAGAGTTTAAATGAATACCATCCTCACGTCGTGGTTATTTCGGGTGCAAGCAACCAGTAGCTGAGCTGGTGACATACAGGAAAGGTCTAACCTGCATCCATCTGCGACGGTGGCTCGTGGCGTCTGGCCCACTTCCTTTCTTCTCCTCCCAGAA
This sequence comes from Dicrostonyx torquatus, assembly GCA_028555095.1. Taxonomy (NCBI): domain Eukaryota; kingdom Metazoa; phylum Chordata; class Mammalia; order Rodentia; family Cricetidae; genus Dicrostonyx; species Dicrostonyx torquatus. Next base: position 404,772 of record JAQHUG010000321.1, read on the forward strand.
CTTCCGTTCTGTCTACTCCGCCCACCTAAGGGCTGACCCATCTTATAAGCCAGGCAGCTCTTTATTCAACCAATAAGAGTAATACAAAATACAGGAGAACACTCCCACATCAAATGATCTGGAATATCTGTCTAGTGGCTTCAGCCTGCCATTATGCCTGGCACAATTTCAGGATCTGTTTTATGTAAGCTTATTGAAAAACATTATCATAACATACAAGATTATTATGTTTTGAGTAGACAGTGCAATCCACATATTTTCTTAAGAATTTAATATCTTAATTTACTTTGTATTTTAACTTGTAATAATTTTGTAAACTTATATTCTATGCATATTTTACCATACCCTCATCATCTGTCCAGCCCACTACCTTAGATCTCTAACCCTAACACTCCCAGCACTCTTTACTATCCCTAAATGTCACTTTTAATTGCATTCATTCTGTTTGCTTCATTTCTAATCCTTGTTTCTGACATTCACAATTCCATTCTGTATTTTATAGGACTGACTTCCTAATTACTGTAAATGAGTGAGAAAATGTGACATTCGTCTACATTTGTCTGGCTTATTTTACTGCATATAATGTACACCACTGCCATCCATTTTACAGGGATAAAGTAGTGCATGACACTATTCCTGAGGGGAATTCAACAAACATCTACTCACCTCAGATAAAGAACTAAGACAGAGCAAATTAAGGATACCATCAAATCCAACGTGGTGAACCAAGATATTTCATAGGAGTTACTTACAGGAATATTGTAGACGGTTACTTATAGAAGGAGAAATGACATAAAGACAGTTATATCACTACAAGACAACTATGATATCGGTGATGTATCATGAAAGCTGGAAACTGACTGACAACTTCCACTCAGCTCAACAAGCTAGAGTGTCACTTCAGGCATTGCAGTTCATCTGACCATCTTCCTGGCACCTGTAATTGTTTCTGTGTTCTAGGTAGCTAAACTGTTCTATCTTTCAAGCAGTGTGGTTGGTTTCTGCATCTTCTAACTAGCTAGGTTTGTCCAAAGTGTCTCTCAGAACTTATACTACTCGTATAAGTGTGGAAATGGAGATTCTCAGGAAATCTGATCAGTTTCTTCAGAGACTTCCTGATTATTTTCAGTTGCTCACTCACTAAACTGAGCAAGATTCTTTGCAGGATAAAATATTTCATCTCTCTTTAGAACATCCTGTATCTTAAGGATCTTTCTTTCAATTTTAATATTTTCTTTCATAGGACATATTGTGATTACTTTGCAAAAACAAAATATACACATTTTATGGGTGGATACTGATTCCTTATATCAATACTACATCTCCTTTAATATAATAAATGATAGTAAGGCTACAGAGACATGGAAATATGCATATATACTGTTGGTGGAAATGTAGATTAGGAAAACCTGTATTCTTACCAGGGAAGTAAATATTTCATTTTATGGATTCTTATCCTTGTTAATTTTTGAATTTAGAAATGGACTCAAACAGTCCACTTGACAATTTTATTTGCATTTGAGAGAAAAAAAAGAAGGCAGGTAAGCTGTAAATCTCCATAGCTGCCTTGTGGGAGAAGACAGGGGTGAAAGCCATGCCTTTTAAGTTGGGGATGGAAAGGGTCACATAGCTGTTGGTATAATCCTCAGATACACAATGATAAAGCCCAGAGTGTCAGAGAGAGCACATTTAGGCTTTTGGAGACAGAGACAGATAGAGATGGGGAAAAGTTAAAGATAAAAAAAGAGATAAAGATATAGACAAGTAAAAGTCAGGCAATTTTTGAGTTAGAGCTCTGTAAAGCTGGCAGGATTGCCAATGCAGGGCTGTGATGGCTGCATATAAAGTGAGGAGACGAATGGCTTCTAGGAGGGATACATACATTAATTTATTAAGAAGATAATTTCATTAGCATGTCTTTAGGTGAATCAACTATTCTATGGGTGGTCTCCTGGCTAAATGATTGACAGGCCCAGCTGGAATTTCTTTTCAAGGAGGACATAATCATATGTAATGATCTAATATTTGCAGCAGATGAGAATGTCAACTTCCCACTCAGGGACAGAGGGTAGAACTTGATTTCAATCCTTCTGACCAGCTGGAAGTCCCTTTTTTTTTTTTAAATGAGCCTCAACAAAGTCTTAATGTCCCCATCTTTTCATATGTGATTTTCATCCTAAAGAGGTGTTAATGTGTTGTTTTACTTTCTAGTACTGCTAGGAATACAGGAGGTATGGTTAAATGCTGATGATCAGGGAGAGATTCATTGCCACTGACCTTGAAACCCACTGATCCTTCTATTCCAATACCCACTCTAACACCATTCAGGAGGATATGGGCATGTACTCAGTTCAGTGTGAGGTGTGTGTGTGTGTGTGTGTGTGTGTGTTGGGGGTGGAGGGAGTTAGTTCTTCTCTAACCAATAGGCTTGAGTAATCTCATCTTTGCCTGTATAAAAATTCCATGTAATTCTTACACTGCCAGTACTATAAGCCTGGCAATTCAATGATAAAGCAAGAGGCAAATAACAAATAATCATTTGACCTTATTTTATCACACTTAGTTTCTCAATTGGGTGAGTGGAAATCCCTCATATTTTGAGAAAAGGCTTGCTACTGTAAAACTCATGATCTAATCTTACTACTAAGGAAGGAAAGGTCAAAAGCAGGAAAAGGGTTGGAACAAAGAAATAACTCAGTATCTCAAATTCCCTTGTACAAAGAACTTAGGGTTTATGTCACATAAGGTGAACTTTCAGGACATTTGCATAAATTGGGAGGTTTAAAAAGTATTTGCATACTTCAGGTTAAAAACACATGCTCTGTTGCATTTTCTAGATAGTGTTTCATATGTTGTATGTCTTCTTAACATATTGGATTTCCACCCAGGTGTATGTAATTTTTTTCATAATGACCTATAGGTCACCTACAGACACTTCACGATGTCTCTCTGCCTACATTGGAGTGGGCACTTTGGAAGTTATGAAAGGTTTGTAGCCAGTCTTTTTGTTTTGTTTTTTTGTTTGTTTTAGTTTTGGTTTGATTTCGGACTTTTTTATTGTTGTTGTTATTGTGGTGGTGGTGGTGGTTTTTCTTTAGTTTTCCAGACAGGATTTCCTTATGTAATACGTTGAAATTATTGTGCAATTAGGTCTGGGGACAAGGCATAGTTTCTTGAGCTTTCCTAACAGAGACAAATTATGAATACATTTATACCCCATTTTTATAAGCTAAAAGCCATGGATTTACCTTTTACATAGCTTTTTGCTAACTATAGTTTGAAGGAGCAAAACAAACTCCATTTTGAGAAAGATCTCCATTTTGGAAAGGACATAACTACCGGGGTGAATGCAAACTAGCAAAGTCATAAATATTCCCAAAAAACTGTCCCTGCTCTGGTCAAAGTGACCCACCAGGGTATCCAAACATCTGCTTGGTTCAAACGTCCTTGTATGTACCTGATTAACCTCTCTTTTGACTGTTTTGAAATTTCCCTATACCCCAACCAACAAATTGCAAAAGTTGTATACTTTTAAGGAATCCCAACACACCAGACTTGTGCCACCCTGCTCGTGGTTTTCCCTTTAAAATCCTTTACCCTGAAGCCTCAGAATCATTCTCCCAAATCTACTGCATTGGTGTGCTGAATTATGGTCCAAGTTAGCTAATTTGTCATCAATAAACCCCAGTGTTTTTGCATCAGATATATCTCTGTGGTGATCTTGTATGGGGATCCGTTACATGGGCATAACAAATGAAAAAAATGTACTTTATAGGTCATCTATTTTGCCACTTGGTCCCCAGTTGTTAATGTTGTTTGGGTAAGTTATATATCTTTGGAAGACGATATAGCTGGAGAAAGCAAGTCACTGAGTGATGTGGGATTCCTCTCTGTATGCTGTGATTACCATTGGTGAATAAAGAAACTGCCTTGGCCTGTTGATAGGACAAAACTCAGGTAGGTGGGGAAAACTAAACTGAATACTGAGCAGCTGGGAAAAGAAAAAAGCGGCCTCCTTACAACAACTGTGAGAGGGCTTTGATGTTTTCTAGGAACTGGGGTCACAGTTGCTATTCTGTGTTTCTCTATCTCTTTATTCCTCTCCCCCTCAGCTCTCCTTCCTTCACACTGTCTTCCCCACTCCCTCTAGATCTGACTCTGAATTTCCTTCTGCCTCTCTCTCCTTCTCTTCTTCCTGTGTAGCAATGAAATACATTGAGCTGACCTTATGGTCTACTGTAATACCTTGTAATACCTTTTGAAACTACAAGACAAAATAAATCCGTTTCTCTCCTATGTTGCTTTTTCTCAGGGTAATCAACAATTAGGGCAACAGTAAAGAAACAAGGAACTAATATTACATTTCTCTAGTCTGGCGCCCCATATTCCAATGTCAGTTCTTCTCTTTTTCCTGCTGAAGAATCTTTAGTGCTTTTCAATATCCTGATCAACAATGCTTTCTTTCCTTCCACACTTGTTGTTTCCTCCATCTCAACAACATGTTAATAGTCCAAACATTGCAATTGTAACTCTTTGTTTTTAAATCTTTTCTGAGTGCATTAGTAAATTACTTACATTTTATATTCAAAATTGTGTACTAATATATTAAGATACAGCAATGTTTTCATTTGTTGGTATTTCATAGCACAAATTCAAACAACTTTTTTGGTTGAATTTTCAGTCTTCTGGGGGCTGTGATTGCCTGATTTTTTTGTTGATGTTTTGACTATATATTTGTGATTGAAATTTTGTTTTGGATGTTCCAAGTTATAACATTATGCAGTCTTTCAAGAATAATTATTTACAATTAATTTTTATATAATGTTTTTATTTGAAAAGGGGTCTAGATATGTTGTTCTGACATTCTGGAACTCCTCATTCAGCTCAGGATATCATAAAACACAAAGCAATCCTCTTGCATTGTACGAGTTTTAAAAGTCTTAATAAAAGCCCGGAGTCAGATATTGGGGAAATGCTAAGAGGTCAGAGAGCAAAACCACAGCCACCATACTACTCAACTTCCCAGTCGAAAAGACACTGAGTTCCTGTTTCTTCCCACCTTATCACTTCCTGTCTGTCTGTACAGACCTCCAGACCTCTACGGCCAGCAACTTTATTTGAACAAACAAGATATCATCACCCTCCTGATTTAAATTCCAGAGTACTGTGATTAGAGCATGAGCCACTTCGACCACCTGGAAAAAATGATGTTGTTTTCTCTGAACAAAATGTATGTCTGACTTTATATCTATGTGGAAATGAAATTAAGAAAATGAGTATTGACCAGTCTACTTTCACCATAGAAATTGCTAGTTGATTACTAGGACTGTGCTTAAAGGTTTTTTTGTTTCTATCTCATTTCCAAAAGACTGACTACTTTAAGCAATGAAGAAAAACTTCAAATGATACACAGCAATGAATGAGCTAATGTTCTTTGTATTAATGTCTGTTGAGATAAATGGAAAACCAACTCCTATGCCACAATTTTGTCTTTGAGAAATTATATTAGTAGTAGTCATCTGTCTCATATTATGTGACTGAAAATCTAATTTCAGGGTTAGAATTAAGAACCAAAAAAGAGGAGACTGTACAAGAACAAATTTTATTAGTATCCTGACTATTAAGTTAGACAATGAAATGTAAGTTTGTTACTGATTGATAAACTTTAATTTTTATATAGTTTTGAAGATTATATATTTAAAGAAAAACTATATCCTTAAAAGTATTACTGAAATATAATATAAAAATGAAGTAATTGTTGTTATAGTCATAATTGTACCTAAATATACATATACATACACCCAATATAACTCAACATACATTCTAAATAAATACATATTAAGGTTATTATTAACACATGCACATTCACAGTTACATTCAAAACTCACTGCACACACTAACCAGATGGGTTCGTATGTACACTAAGATCTTCTGTCTTTCTCTCTAAAAAAATATGTGGGGAGCCGCGCCCGCTATTCGCCATTACAAGATGGCGCCCATATCCTGTGTTCCCGAGTAATAAACAGGTGCATTGCGCATATGCGAAGGGTTTTTCCACCTCATCCCATCCCGCCTATCCCCTGG
>JAQHUG010000321.1:424572-441292 GCA_028555095.1 Dicrostonyx torquatus
TTTTTTTTTGTTTAAAAACCACTTATGTGTATGTGTGAATACATGTGATACTTGTCTGCCACACCCCACTTTTGTGACTCCCACGAAAAATGTAAGAGAAAAGAAAGACTATATAAATATACCAAGTCCAATTTGTGTTGTTCATGTACTTCCTGGAGTATGATGGAACTCCCAGTGGCCAGTACTCCACACCCCTACCAGGAGCCATCAACAGTGTAGAATTATACTTCAGGAGTCCTGTCACAATTGAAGAGTACTCTTCAATGTTTTCATGTCTAGACTGTTTCTTGTGAGGAAGGCATGAGAGTGAAGGGGGATTGTCACCCAAACCTTCCATGTTCCTCATTCTCAACCATAAATCTGCAGTAGTCAATACAGTGCAAAAGAAGTGTTCACACCCTTTACAGTCAATGACATCATGAATCATGGACTTCTACTTGGTTTCTGGAGGCAGCACAACACTGACCAAGGACATCCTCATGGCTTCTGGCAGCATCATAGACGTTAGCATGATCTCCAATGGAAGTGCAGATAATGAACATCAACACGTCCCTCAACCACAGCAGGGACTACGGACACCACTATGGTCTTTGGCAGCAAAACAGGCCACAAACATCGACATGTCTTCTGTAGACAGCACAGGCCACACACATAAGTATGGCCTTAGAAGACAGCAGGGGCCCAAAAAACTAACATGACCCACATACTGTAGCACGGATAAAGGAAACCTATATTACCTTATGGGGCAGCAAAGACCAGAGACAACAACATGGCCTGGTGTGAACGCATGAGGTCAACTACAGTACCCTGTGGATCTTGTTCTGGGAAATTTGATTAGGGGCAGTGAGAGAATAAAGAGAGGGCAGACACAGAACACACATAAAGAAAACATAAAGATCAGGTAGGCTTTCTGCACTCTGATGAAGATGAGCTAATGTGTTCATTATTTATATCATAGTGGTTGGTGGAGTTACTCTGCACAGGGGTGTCTATAAGAAAACAGCCTCAGGCTGTAACATCCAAGAAGAGGAAGCTGCCATTGCTAGATTTCATACAAACTGGTCAAATCATTAGCGAACACTTATAATTCCCCACACTGTCAACATTTGCACTCGGACAAGAGGAAGGTCCACTATGGTGGGAGGAGAGACATTTTCACATTCCTATGACTCTGTAGTATTGGGTCCCTCACATGAGTATGCCAATTCTACAGTATCCCATCATACAGAACTTCATTTTCTTTCTACATTCTCAATGTTTCATCTTCTTCTTCCAGAATACTAAAACAAGTGGCTAAATACCCAATGGGTGATGCCAACAGAAGTAAGGTCTTTTAAGATATGGAAGAAGTATGCAGAGTTTCCAGGACCTAGACTTCACCTTATAACAGCTGAGAGAGGGACAAAATAAAAAAGCTTTACTAGACCTACCAGCCAATTGTTTGTACATATGCTTAAGAGTCCATGGGGTGCTAGAGACTGAAAGGCAGCTAGGCATACTAGCAGATGGGACAACAGCAGATCAATAGCAATTGATGATAAGAAGTGAGGATTACCCCAAATGGAAAAAAGTTATAAAACTCATTTTTTCTAATTTAAAATAATCAATATGAATGTCTTTCTCATCAATTCCAAGACTGACCTAGGAGAGCCAGATTCAGGAACAGATGTGGGGAGTCAGTGTCCCAGAAGATCCTAATGATCTTATGGTTTGAAAGATGTATGTTTTTTTTTCTAAATCTGATTTTGTCTCTTAATATATCAAATGGGTCTTTTAAAGCTATTCATTACTTTCCTTTTCTGTCTTTTTATAGACACCAATAAGAGAGCTCTTTAAAAGGAGAGCTCTTCAAATTTTTACACCTTTACTAGGAGAAATCTTTGTAATTCAAAAGACACATTTTCTGGCCACTAACAATTAGGATTTGAGATGGAACATATACTCATTGAAATTCTGCTTTTCCATTGAAAGGCAAATAGGTGGCCTTTTCCAAGATTAGAATATAATTTGTGCAGTAAAAGTGGGATGCATTCTTGAAGAGGATGCAAAAGAGATCTCTCATGGTTCATCAAACTTACTCTCAGAAATAGATGTAAGAACCCAAAGACACATTGACAGAACATTAGCAACGGTGCTTTCTGTAAAGATGCTTCTCCAGCATCTCCAGGCTTTTGTTGGCACAGGCACACGTGCACTTATAAGCTTTTGAAAGTGTTTCTGGTCTCAGAATTGCTAATATGTAATGATATATAGCACCCCCGTGTTGTAGAATATCATTTTAACTACTCAAAAACGTGTTAATTTGTTTATGCTACAGAATATCACTTTTAACTGTGTAAAGGTCTGTTACTTTTGTTTATACTGCATTTGTTTAATTATGTAAAGATGTGTTGCATTTGTTTCATCTTGTCTGCCTAAGGCATCTGATTAGTCTTATAAAGAGCTAAATGGTCAATAGCTAGACAGAAAAGGGAAAGGTAAGTCTTGCAGGCAGAAAGAACAAATAGGAAAAGAAATCTAGGCACAAGAAAAGAAGATGTCAGGCTGTGGTGGCACACAATCCCAGCACCTGGAAGCAGAGGCAGGAGGACCTCTGTGAGTTCAAGGCCATCCTGGTCTACAAGAGCTAGTTCCAGGACAGGTACCAAAGCTACAGAGAAACCCTGTCTCATATCCCCCGTCAAAAAAAGAAGAAGAAGAAAAAGAGACGAAAGGAGAGAACAAGGGAGACATTCTGGGTCAGAATCCAGGCAGTCAGTAACGAATCAGACATAGAGAAGCACTGAAAGTATGATATTCAGGAGTAAGAAAGATAATAAACCCCAAGGCAAAAGGTAGATAAAAAGAAACAGCTTAATTTAAATTAAATGAGCTAGTTAAAAATGATCTAAGGCAGGTCAAACATTCAAAACTAATAATAAGTCTCTGTGTCAGAGAATTTTTCACAAGATCAACTATAAAGCTCTCAAGAACACTGGTAAGATAAGTGAGAATGTCATGTGACTTTTGCAGCTGTGACCCACAGCAAAAATTTATTTATGCAGATGCCAATCTAATGAGAATTGTAACACCCACCACTCTGCTATTCTCCTTTGAACAGAGAAGCTCTGAAGAATTTAGGGCCACATTCCTTCCTGTGCTATCCTTCAAAAGACAACACAAATGAACAACACCAAAAGTATTATCTGTAAGTATAAAGGGGGAAAGTCATGAATATTCAAGTTAGCATAGACTGAAGTCAGTGTACCTAAACACTCGTTCAGATGAAACAAATTCTGTTTTTCTATTAAACTGAATTTGAAAATGAGAAGGCAATGCATTTTTTTTTTAAATCTACTCACTCCGATTCCACATATCAGTGTCATTTGTGAGCAGAGCTTTTCTTTTTGTTTTGTTTTGTTTTTTGGATTTTCGAGACAGGGTTTCTCTGTGGCTTTGGAGCCTGCGCTGGAACTAGCTCTTGTAGACCAGGCTGGTCTCGAACTCACAGAGATCTGCCTGCCTCTGCCTCCCGAGTGCTGGAATTAAAGGCGTGCGCCACCACCGCCCGGCTTGAGCAGAGTTTTTCTATACTGACCACCTTGTCCCAAATAACCACTATGAGGCTTGATATTATTTACACATACTCAGCTGATAGGTTGGGCTTATTACTAACTAACTTTTACATTTTAAGTTAATGCATATTCCTTATTTATGCTGTGGCACATGGCGGCACCCTTATTGTCATAGAACTTTTGTCAACTGCTCCCTCTTCTTCTGACTGGTGACTCTTGACTAGACCCTCCTTCTCCTCATCATTTTCAATTTGGCTTTCCTGCATAACTTCCTGCCTGGCTGCCAGCCTGTCTGCTTTTTGTTGACCAAGGGATGTAATACATAGTCACAGTGTACAAGAGGATTATTCCACAAGAAAAAGTATTTTGATTTTGCTTGCAGGTTAAGCTGTGTTATCCATTGACTATGCTTCCTTAAGACTGATTTGAATCAAGTCACCGAATGTTCACTAAAAGGAAATCTTTCTCTGTTCCTTGTAGCTTTACTGGAAAAAATCACAGAAAAAAAATTGAAAAGGACAATTTGCATACAAAGCTGTTGCATTCATAAAAGCAGTAATTACTCACATGCCCATTGTTCATCAGAAACTTACAAGGGCTTTCACCAGTGTGGAATGAGAGTGATGGTATATGTAGTGGCATTTCAACTGTTTTTCAATAAATGAAGACTGTCTGAAGATCTGAAAGTAAAACAATCCCACTGGTAGCACACATCTCTAATCCTAGTAAGCACAATGATACCCATCTTTAATCTTAGTTGCCACACTAGTTGCCATAGAAATCAGGTGGTTCATGCCTTTAATCACAGTGGTGCATACCTTTAATCCCAGCCTTATAGAGGATGAAAATACAGGAGGAAACAGCTCTCCACACAGTCTCATTCTGAGATTCTGGGAGGCAGGATCACGATTTCAGACTGAGGTCAAGGTAAGAACCCATGGCTGGCTATTTTGCTTTTCAAGTCTTTAGGTTGAACCCCAATTTCTTACCCTGAGTTTTTTTAATCATCCATCCCGCAGGTGTAGGTAATGTTTAGGAGAATATAGAATATTGTCAAAAGAATTCTGTGTGTTTCAGGAAAAGACTGTAGGCTAGGACAGACTTCGACTGGCCCACAGAACAGACATGGTTTCAAAATATTCTCTTTGGTATCCAAGTGGAGAACAATAAGTGACTGCAAAAATTTGTCAAGGTCAATCGACAGACACACAAGCATGAGTTAATAAATGGCAATTAATAAAACAGAATACATTGATGTCTTTCTTGGTATGTCTAAAATTCTTTAGTTAAGGTAACTAAGCAGTGGGCGACTCCATCAGCTGAGAAGGACAGGGCAAGGGAAGGCCAGAAGAAAATGGATTGCCACCTGCATCAGAGATGTTTCAGTAAGTCAAAGCAGAGGTTTTAGAGGAATTGATTCAGAGCACTAACATAGCTAATAAACCACAGGAGCAGGATACTTTCCAAAAATATATGCTTGTATGAACGTAGGGTTACACAGAAATGGAGTGATTCCCCCACGTGCTCACACTCACACATACATACACATTCACAAATGTTGAGAAAACTTTTATTTGAGAAAAAGGCATCATCACAGAGTGGGTAAAATGTAAAATCATATTATCCTTTGTTGGGGGAGGGAGTCTCTTGTTTGTCCAGGTCGCCCAAAACCAAGATATTCACACAGAAACTGTGTGAATTAAAACACTGTTTGGCCCACTAGCTCTAGCTTCTTATTGGCTAACACTTACATCTTAATTTAACCCACTTCTATTAATCTGTGTATCACCACGAGGTCATGGGCTACCGGCAAAGTCTCAGCATATCCATCTCTAGTGGAGGGTCATGGCGTCTCTCTGACTCTGCCTTCTTCCTCCCAACATTCAGTTCTGTTTCCCCACCTACCTAAGTTCTTCCCTGTCAACAAGCCAAGGCAATTTCTTTATTCATCAATGGTAATCACAACTCACAGAGAGGACTCCCAAACCAATCCTTAAAGTTATGATTCCTTTGATTTAGATATAATGATTTCAGCGTCTTCTGGTAATCTACCCATGCTTGATTTTCCCACTTTTTAAACTGATGAGACTAAGAGAAGTGAGTGCTAAAGTTTTGTCTTCTGCCAATTCTGAACCTTTCTTGTCAATTAGAATATATTTAAGTAGATGATATTTGGTGGATAGATGGAACATTAATGTGTTAAGTAAACAAGGTTTTAATGCTCTTTCATATGGTTTTGCCTTTGTAGATGTGCTCCAAGTACATCAGTATGAAATTATAATCAATAAATATCTAACAGTTGCTGTTCTAAAAAAAGCAAGCTAACCGATTTAGCAATAAAATTCTAAAAAAAAGAAAAAAAGAAAAAAACAGAAAAAAAACAAGTTCCTATTCAATCAGTCTTTTAACTTAAGTGTCAGAAGAACCTGAACATACGGGAGTATATGACTGAGAAGAAGATGTCTTCATGATATGTTTTTGTAGGTTGAGGGTCTAAATTTATCTCATCATGGTGAATACTCATATCTAGAGGAAAGCAGTCAATAATTAACAGAGTGGTACCTGTTTGTCTGACAGTTCCCATATTTTAAAAGACAAATAAAATTTTCCTTCAAGAGAAAATATATTTTCATGACATGACATATATAGAGATAAATTATTTTTTAAACAGTGCATCTGACAGTAATTAAGCCTCTATTAAGTGCTGTGTATTTTTAAGTTCAAATTTAGTTAACAGCCATTAAAATCTCAGTGTTTGCATTTGCCTGTAGTTAAAAATCTTCCCATGTTCTTTTCCCTGGTTCACAGCAGGAAGTCAGACCTAATCATAATGGGGTGTTAATATTACAGGAGACACTGAGTCAGAGAAACCAGATAGAAGACACTTTTATAAAAACAACCCTTATTGTGAATGTAAGATTTTTTTTATTTAATTCTGGAATATAAACAAATAAATTTTCATTAGTTTTATGTATGTTTATTATGCCTCTTTTTCTTCAAAGTCACCTGGAGTAAAGTTTATCCTCAGTTTGGTGGTAAGTGAATAAAAGTTACTGAAGATTGAGTATACTGTAAAGAGGCCTTGTACTTTGGCATCTAGTAGACTTGTTTCTGTTTATGAAGTTATTTCCTTATTTGCAAGTTGTTTCCACAGTCCTCTAAAACAAAGGGACCTAAAAGTGAAACAAAAGTTCCACATGGTTTAGAGGCAAAAAAACAACTGCAACAATAAAAAGCATAGTATATGAGTCTTGTGTTAAGTAATTCTAACAAAACACCTTTCAGACAGTTTATGTTAAGTGGAAATCCAGCAAGGATGTTGAGATTGTACCTTTCGGGTATATCACTTTAATATTGCCACTTGTTTCTGTCTAAACACTGAACTAGGAGATTAATCATCATCTTCTTCATCATCATCATCATAAAACAGTGATCATGTGGAAACCTAGTAGAGAAGCTATTAAAGATTATACACTTGAGGATGTCTGCTTGTGACACAAGAAACAGGATTAAACAACAGTGTCAGTTGGTTTCCAACTGGTGTAGTGATATTTTGTTTATGTTTTAGCGAATAAAGCTTGCTTGAAGATCAGAGAGCAGAGCTCAGCCACTGGAGTCCAGGCAATTGTGGCACACACCGTTTATCTCATAACTCAGGAGACAGATGGTTCTCGGTTAGTTCAAGACCATCCTGGGCTATGTGAAATTGATCCAGTCGAAAAGAGAAACAGCACACACGAAGGTGATCACAGTACAGCACTTGGAATCACACACCTTTAAATCCAGCACTAGGGAAGTGAAGACAGGAGTGATATGGTTGGGTAGAGAGAGGAATATAAGGCAAGAGAAGACAGAAACTCAGTGCAGTCTGAGGTGCAGAGCAGTGTGAGGATACAGCCTAAGGAGGCAGCCTAAGGATGAGATCCTTCCATTGGTCTGAACATTGGCTGAACTCTCACATGGCTGTCTGCTCTGCTTCTCTTATGCTATAGCTTTTAATCTCTTGTAATTGACTCCAAGTTTTTACTGTTAAGACCAATTAGACTTTGTGCTACGTGCTGCCTTTAATCTACAAGGAGAGATTGGAACTGCAACTTCTAATATGCAGTGTGCTTATTATAGAGAAGGGATACTGATACCAATAAACGTTTTCTCAAATAAAATTGAGAAATGATATTAAAATGATATTTTAATATCTTAATGTTGCAAGCTCTGAAGACTGGAAAACCTAAAAGAATTGGAATGAAGCCTTGATAATAAAACAAAGTCACATTTCAGGGTATTCTATTTTTCCACATAAAGAAATACAAGCAATAATATCTCCATAAAATCATACATTCTGAACAGAAGCAGAACAGATGGCTGTCATGCAACCACAGCCACCTATGATTTCAACAATCTCTCAGTGAACAAATATTAGTAGGTTAGCTACTTCTATTCGGCATGATCTTCCTAGATCAACTGGCACACAGATTTGTTGATAAACATAATTCTCTGCTAGGTAGCCATTTTTGCTGCTATTACATTTTGTTTTCAAGTCTCTCTTCATTAATATCTTTTCAGACATGTATTTGTGTAAAGGAATCATTATTTTAGTGAATAATAGATCTATAATCGGTCAAAGGATATATTTAGTAGGTTTGCAGACAGCCTTTTAAATCAAAAGAAACTACATAATACAAGAATTTGATTGCTTCAATTGTCTTCAAACATATAAATAATTAACACTGTACTCTCTCATTTAAATTTTAAATAAATGGGATTTTACTATCTCAGAAGTCTGTACATACTTTCTTGTCACTGAAATTTGTTAGATTTATTAAAATCCAAAGTAGCTTTTCCTTGTTTAGGATGGGAGAAGATTTATAATTTCAGAAAAAAATTGACTGATATCTCTTATGAAAAGCAGAATATTGAACCACTGCTATAAATACTACCAGTAGTTTGCAGAAAGAGTATATTTAAGATAAGGAGGTAAGAAGTTAAAATTGTGGTATTTATCCATTGCATTTGCTATAGATTGAAAGGGATTTGTAAGTCAAAAAGAGTGAAATGAAAGCAAGAAAAGGTCAAAGAAAGTAACCAAGACAGAATGCAAAATAGGTAAATGTGCCGCTAGGGACAAACACAGCAGGAAAGACATAACAGATAATGGCATACGACTGAATCTGTATGTAGAAAATTCAGAGCCAGATTTGGTCTTTGCAAAATGATTTTAAAATTTTGAATAAAAAATTTCCATTGTGAATATGTGTTCAAGTGCCTCTGATTCCAATAAGTATGTGTTGATTGTATAACCTGAAAGTAGTATCTCAAGTGGATTTGCTTAGCACAATGGTCATGCTACAGATGAGTGAGGTCCTTCCTGAGCTCCTAGGCATACAGCTGAGGACCAGAATTTCTCCAAAGTTGACCTAGGCCCAGCAGAGTGAAGTCGGCTCAACATGAAGGACTGGCCCACCAACAGAGACAGTGTGCTCGATCTATTGGGAGCTCATCAAATCCAGCTGGACCAAGACTGAATGAGCATATGACCTAACTGGACTCTCTGAATGTAACTGCCAGTGGGGACTGACTGAGAAGCCAACGATAACGGCACTGGGACCTATCTCTTCTGCATGTATTGGCTATTTGGGAACTTATTCTATATGGATGCACATCTTCTTAGACCGAGATGGAGGGGGGAGGGCCTTGGGCATCCCATAGGGTATGGGATCCTGAACCATCTTAGGAAGCAAGGGGAGGGCGGTGGGGTAGTGGGGGAGCGAGAGGGCCGGGAATAAGGGGAGAAAATGTATATTTTTCTTTTAACAATAATAAAAAAAAGAAAAACAATCTTTTACATTAAAAAAAATGCTGGACGGTGGTGTCACACGCCTTTAATCCCAGCACTCAGGAAGCAGAAGCGGGCAGATCTCTGTCAGTTTGAGGCCAGCCTGGTCTACAAGAGCTAGTTCCAGGACAGGCTCCAAAGCTACAGAGAAACCATGTCTCAAAACAATAAATAATATAAAAACGGGCAAAGCTAAAGCTTTTATAATTTGGCAATTTATAATTTTCTATTTGCCTTATTAAAATTAAGTGTAAACATTGATGTTTTATAACAGCATTGTTTTCCCAACTCTTATCTATTTGGTCCTCCCAGATATATTTAACCATAAAATGGTACATAGGGATGCTATAACACCTTTAGCAAGGATTTTGTCAATTGCTTCATGAAAATTCTATTTAAAATTTCCTCAAGATAACCAATTATTTTCCTGGATTTTTGATGTTACTTGAGGTATGCTGATCTCTTCGTGAAAATACATTTATGTGCAATTGGATCATTTTATTAGTTATTTTCTATTGCTATGGTAACACACTATGATCACAGCATTTCATGCATAAATGTTCACGAGAACAAGAGTACATCCTGGTAGGAAGGCATGGGAATGAGCAGCAGCCATGATGGCAAGAACAGGAACCAAGCGCTCACATCTAGAATATTGCACAAAGCAAAGCTAGCACCCTGGAAGTGTGTGAGGCTTTTAATCTCAAAGTAGGTCCTGCAGGGATGTAGTTAAACTCTAGCCAAGTTACACTACCTACAGCCCCCCACCTAGTGTCGTCATGTGGAGATCAAGTGCTTCAAAGCCCAAGATGACGAGGGACGTTTGTGGTCCAAATCACCACCAGCAAGCAGTAAGAAGAATCTCGCTCTGGACAATATTTTAAATGATGTGAGAAACATTTTTTGTTTAAAATCCTTTCCAGGATGTTTCCTGTCATTTTATTCCTTTGAAAACAATCAATTTTGGCAATGATTTTTAAAAAGAGTCTTTCAAGTAAAACTGATGGAAATAAAGAGTAACTTCCATCTATCCAGTATTTTATATTATCAACATTTTTTTTTTTTAGATTTCCCCTTAGATTCTTTTTGGCACACAATAAAGAAGATGAGTAGTCAAGTATAATTATGCTCATTTAAAGACAGAAAAACTGCACATGTAGAAGAATTGAATGAGAAGTATGAGCAGTTTGGTAAACTGTATGTAAACTGTCAATAAATACCTATCTATTGTACCTGCTTAAGAAATACAGGTAAATATAAAATCATCTGCCGATACCCTCATTTTCTCCCTTAAAGTTGTGTAGAATGAACTTTTTTTTCTTTGCAACTATAAAAACATTAAACTGAAATGTTAATGAAAGCTGCAAAACATCAGCAAAGATTAAGAAAACATTAGAGAAATGTTGTCTTCTTTTGTAGCCAAGAGTGTCAGAAGCATGTTCTATATGTTTGGCTTATGAAAAAAATCTTAGTTCATGATGGTTTGAATAAGATTTGGCCCCATGAGTTCCTATGTTTGGATGGTTGGATCCCAGTTTGTGGAAATGTTAAAGAAGGATTAGGTGGTATGACTTTGTTGGAAGAGAGGTATCACTGGGTATGGGCTTTGGAATTTCAAAAGTCCATGCCAGGCCCAGTTACTTTGGTTAAACCACAATTATGATGTAATGTCTTTTCTGCTGTCCTAATGTCATGCCTTCCTACCTGCCCATGTTCCCCACCATGATGTTCGTGACTCACTCTCTAAGCAAGCACACAATAAATATTTTCTTTTGGAAATTGCTTTGTTCGGGGTGTCTCTTCACATTAGATACTAAGTCAGACAGCTGAACAATTCCATTTGTGTCTTCAGACTAGGTGCTTACCAAAATTCAGCTCTTCCTGTCCACTACACAGTGGCAGAATCAGCTTCATGCTATGTAAAGTTTGCCATGCAGAAATGTTCCTCTTTTTTCAGAAAGTCGTTCCTTGGTCCCAAGGCTGATAAATAGATAAAGGCCAATCTGTTCTTCAAGATGAGTGATATACCTTTCAAGGAAATAAGAAAGTGACACTAATGTAGTTCTGAGGTAAATGTTGTTTTAAAATGCTAGATATTTTTAGCTGCAGTCTCAAAAAAAGAATGAAGTGTCTCATTTTCTCTTTTTAATGAATTTTTAAATTACTCTTTTTTCATTTATTTTGCATCTGGACTGCAGATTCCCCTCCTCTCCACTAGTTTCCTCTTACCCTTGCTCTCCTCTATCCCCACCATCCACTCCTCCTCTGTTTCTGTTCAGAAAGGGGCAGGCCTCCCATGGGTGTCAACAAAGTGTGGTATAAAAAGTTGTAGTGAACTAAGCTCCTTGCTTTGTATCAAGGCTGGGCAAGACACCAGCACAGAAATAGGTTTCCAGGAGCTAAGTTTAGCAAACTTGCTTCATTTTTAACCAGCAAACTTCCAACTAGATAGACTATTACTGACCGAGTCTACTGGCTTCTGCATGTATGGCCCCATAGCAGTCTGCACCAGAAGAGACAAGGATTCAGAAGCAAACACATTATTTGGCAAAAAGTATACCTATTGTTGCCTAGCTTTAGACTCAAGGACTCCCTGAGGGTTTGCCCAAATGTTCCTTACACAGTATGACTGAAGAGGAGCTTCCAAAACTGACTTTCCTCTTCTGTCATAAGATGAAATCAGCGTTATATCATGTTTTGAAGATGGTTTCAGTCTTAATTAACTACTTCCTTAAAATTTACTATGTGAAATTTAACCAAGTAAAATCCTTTTGTGTTTAGTAATGTTTTGGTAGTCTTTCTTAGAAAACCTGAACTGACATGCAGCAAATGAGGGTACTACTATAGTGTTCTGTTACCATGGCACCTAGTTATATAATCACTGTGGAAATGTATATTCAAATTACTAATTGCTCCCCCTTTGATAAGACAAATCCATGAAAATCCAGACTTAAGATACTACAAGTTCATAAGTAATTACAGAGTTGATTTTGTTCCTTTTCTTTTTATTTGAGAATTTTGTACATACGTACATCATTCTCACCTTCTCCCCTCTCCAACTCCACTCATGTCTCCCTAACCCTCTTTCACACTCCTGGTCTCCTTATCTTTAAGTATCATTGTTACACACACACACACACACACACACACACACACACACACACAAATATGTTCATATGTATTTTTATATGGAGACAGTTTGGTAAATCCATTTTGGTATCCTACTAGAGGATGATTTTTGTGTGTATTTTTTTTTCTTTTTTGGGGGGTTCACACAGGTTTTCTCTGTCTCTTTTTATCTTGCTTTAATTTATAGGTTGGTATGACATTGTTAAATGTTCATTTACTGTATTTCATGTCATTTTTACTGCCTTTAATTTGTAAGCATGTTACTCTGAAATTGCTTCTCCCAAGTTGGATGCTCATATGTTTTCCCTTTGTATACAGCTGAGAGTTGCCTTTGTGTGCAAGGGGAAAAGTGTAATAGTATACACTTTAATGTATACAACTTCTATTCTTTATCTGAATGTTAAATTGAAGAGATAGTTTAATAACAAGTAAGTTATTTTTGCTGTAAATGTCCTGAGAGAGTTAGCCCAAAAGATTCGGGTGTTTCCTGCCTTAGAGATTTAAATTTTATCTTAACTGAGGGCCAAACTTGAAACAATAGCAAATTTCATTTTCTGTTTTGCTTTCTACCCTCTTTAGAGTTTCATGGGCTCAATAGTTATTTTCTGTTTTACTCATTCCTGTATTTTGTCCAATTTTATATTTGACATTTTAGATTTCATATATTGCTTTAGTGACTTAAATTGTCCTGAAAATAAAATTATCAATTAACATAATCTTGAACTTACTCATAACAATATTGGGATTTAAGCTTTTGTCCTTCCTCTTTGTATGTCATTATTCTCAATTTAATTTATTTTTTTGTAATATAAAACTCATCATCACTAACTTTTCCAACTATAGCAGTTTTATAAAAGTGCTTTTGAAGACACTAAACTAAATTAATTTCTTAGGTTTTCATTTATTCTCAGACATCAAACAATATAACTTGGGATTTTTGTTCTCCTGAGATTTGATATAAAGGTTTTGGTGGATCTTATTTATATACCTTTTTATTTTAAGTTTTAAATTCATTATTATTATGCATATTGTGTGTGTATCTATGTTTGTGTGCATTTGAATGCATGTGCTTACTTGGATATAATTCTGTGTCTGTATGCGTATATATATATGTGTGTGTGTGTGTGTGTGTGTGTGTGTGTGTGTGATGTAGGTTAAGTGGGTCACATGTGTCACACAGTGAACATTTTAGTAAAAGATAACTTTGTGAAATCTGTTGCCTTCTTCGAGGATTATGTGGTTTCAGGGATCAAATTTACACCTCCTGAAGCTGTCAATTTGAAACCTGGCACAAATTTCTTGGTCTTGAACTATCAGAATTTTGTGTGCAAATGAGTGTGTGAGCTAGTGTGTGTTTGCTTGTTTGTTTTATTGCTGTTTTGTTTTGTTTAACAAGTAATTTGTTTTGTTTGTGTAAATGAGAAAATATACTTTCCAAATTTGGATGAAATTACTATTGTCATCACTGGCCAGGGAAGCAGAAAAGCTAATTGGAGACTTTCACCTGTACCTCATTCTCTCCTCAAAATTCAGTCTTTGAGTCACACTCCCACCTTTCTAACAGAACACCTACTGCTGTCTCCTCTTCCTCTCTGCCTCCTTCTCCAGAGGATCACAAAGATCTTCTTGCCAGACCTTCTCTACCACCCATCCTGTTTTCCCAGGCTCCAGCTCAAGTCAGCAATTCTCAGGGACCCAGCAGCCAAGCCTGCTAGAGAAGTAGATAAGCAAGTTTCAGATCTGCAGTCTCATTTCTCTCTTCTAAATCCAATTCCCAGTTCTATAGCAGACTACCTGTTGCAGTCTTTCTTCACTTGCTAACCCTAATCTTAGGTAATTAAGGAGAATTTGATAGAACAGCTTGATTTCTTCTCTCTTGTGACCTCTCTGGCCACCCTCCCAGCCAATCCCTATTCTTAAGTGTCATCACCTAGTACCTAGAAACAGATTTTACCAGGAAACCCTACTAGACAGCACATAGCCACCAGACTCTCTTAAGAACCAGAATAGACAACAGAAAACAAGGAGAAAAACACCCATACAACAAATACAATTCCAGATATCAGCATCTAGAATTGAGATCCTCCAAAACGCAGGTCCCTAGATGCCAGAATAAGAACACAGCCAACAACAGACAAGACATTATGTCCACACTAGAAGCCAGAAATCCCACTATATCCTGCCCCAAATATTGTAACATAACTGATGTACAATAAAAATATTTTTACATTTTCTTTTATGTATGGCAGATATCATTAAAGAAATATGAGTAATTAACATAAAAAATTATTAAAACACAATTACTGGAAGGAAATGGCTATAATTGTTCAAAAAATGAAAGAAGAGATAGAATCAATAAAAAATGTCAAACACTAGGAAATCTGCAAATAAAATAAAAAAAATAAGATCTAAAACAGAAAACAAGAGATGAAAAAGAGAATCACAGGCATTAAAGAAAATATACAACAAATAAATATTTTAGTCAAAGAAAATGTTATTTCCAAATTTCATTCTTGCACAAAGTGTCCAGGAAATCAAGGACAGTATGAAAAGCCCAAATATAAGAATAAATGGAATAGAGAAAGGAAAAGACAGCCAGGTCAAAAGCACAGATAATATATTTAACAAAAATCATAGAAGAAAATTTCACTCACCCAAAAAAGGAAGTGCCTATAAAGGTACAAGAAGTAAACATAACACCAAGTAGATTGGACCAGAAGATAAAGTCCCCTCACACATAGTAATTAAAATGCTAAATGAACAAAAATGAATATTAAAAGATGCAATGGGAAAAGACTAAGTAATACACTGTTAGGAAATCTGATTTCTCAATGGAGACTCTGAAAGCTAGAAGGACCTAGGCAGATGTTCTAATAGACTCTAAGTGACCACAGATGCCAGCCCAGATTAAAATACCCAGCATAATTTTTAATCACAATAGCTGGAGAAATTAGACACTAGTAGTAAAAACACACCAAAGAAACATAAGAAATAGCTAATCTCAAACCAGCAAATCAAAAGTTAAGAAATACATTAACTACCACCACCACCACAACCATGACAGCAAAAAGCCATTAATCAACACCTCATTGATATATCTCAGTGTCAATAATCTCAATGTATCAATAAAAACATACAGACTAACAGAATGGATACAAATTGGATACCATCTTGGCTGTTTCCTAAAAATGCATTAATAGCAAGGGTAGACATCACCTCTGGATAAAATGAAGGAAAGCGATACTCCAAGCAAATGGACCTACGAAGCCAACTGGTGTAACCATTTTAATATCTGACAAAATTGCCTTCAAATCAAACCTAAACAGAAGAAATAGAGAAGAACATCAAACACATCAAAGAAAATGTCTATCAAGAGCACAATTCCTAAGATCTCATAAAAGAAACATTACTACAGCTGAAATCAAATATTGACCCTAGTACACTGACAGCAGGAGACTTCAATTTACCAATTGATAGGTCATCCAAAAAAATTAAAATGTGAAAGACCAGGATAAATCCAGACCCCCTAGCAGGAGGAGTAGAGTCAAAAATCTAGGTTAGCCGGTTCCATGACTCTCTCTTCCAGGAACTGGCTGACCACAAAGTCAGATTATAATCTTAAGAACAATCTTGAGAAACAGGGAGTTACCCCCTTGTGATTATCACTGGTATTTTCAGAATTTTCCAATGACGCCTTTCTTACCCCCTTTCGGTTCTGGTTTCTTCCCTTAAGTATGTCTTCTCCCAGATACTTGGGGTTGAACTCCTCTACCCCTGCATGGGATATGAGTCTCAGCCTCAGCGAAGTGGTTCCTGTCAATAAACCTCATGTGATTATAGCAAGGATGGTCTCTCATGAGTTCTTTATGGGGGTCGTGTTATTCCGAGACTTGAGTGAGAGTCTCCCCACTCTGGGGGTCTTTCAAAAGAAATGCTGGAGATCATATCATAAACCAAATGGACCTAAGAGATGTTTACAAAACATTTCACCCAAACAGAAAACAACAACAACAACAACAAACCCTTCTTATCAGCATTTCATGTAACTCTCTCCAAAACTGATGATGTACTTGGACAGAAACCTGGAAACAACCTAGGTGCCCCTCAATGGAAAATGGATCCAGAAAGTGTGGAATATATACACATTAGAATACTACTCAGCGGAATAAAACAATGACATCTTGAATTTCGCATGCAAATGGAT
>JAQHUG010000321.1:449919-468546 GCA_028555095.1 Dicrostonyx torquatus
AACCTACTCTATATGGATGCATACCTTCTTAGACCGAGAGGGAGAGGGGAGAATCTTGGGCTTTCCACAGGGCAGGGTATCCTGCCCCATCTTAAGAAAGCAGGGGGAGGGTGGTGCGGTAGGGAGGGAGTGGGGGGGCCAGGGACAAGGGGAGTAAATGTAAATTTTTCTTTTAAATTTAATAAAAAATGAAAAAAAATACTTGTAAATTAAAACCATGAATAAAGACATCAAATACTTCATCCACCATGTTGATCAAGTAGACTTCTTCCTGGAGATGCAGGGAAAAATCAACAAATAAAATACACTGTATAAACAAACTAAAAGACAAAAACTACATGTAGAAAAGACCTTTGGCGAAATTCAGCACCGTTTTATAATGAAAGTACTATAGAGATACTATATAAGCGATGTAATAAAGACAATTTATTACAATTACATAGGCAACATTAACTTAAATGGAGTGAAACTGGGTGCAATTTTATTTAAATCGGGAACAATGCACAGTTGTCCACTCTCTTCATACCTATTTAATATAGTACTTCAAGTATTAACAAAAGAAAGTAATCAAATTACCTTTATTTGCAGTTGAAATGATAGTATGCATAAATGACCCTAAAAATTCTACCAAGAAATTTCTGCAACAGCAGACAAACACCTTCAGCAATGCAGCTGGACACAAAATTAAATTAACACACAGAAAATATTAGACTTTCTATATACAAATGACAAATGTACTGGGAAAGATATCAGGAAAACATCTTTAACAATAGCTTAAAATAATATAAAATGATTGGAGTAAATCTAGCCAAGCAAGTGAAAGACTTGTATGATAACACTTTAAGCTATTAAAGAAATAAATTGGAGTGATATTAGAAGATGGAAAGATATTCTATGTTCATGAATTAGTAGGAGTAAAACAGTAAAAAATGGTTATTCTACCAAAAGCAATCTATAGATTCAACACAATCTCATCAAAATTCCAACACAATTATTATTCACTCTAGCACAATAATTCCACACAATAATTATCTCAAAACAATATTTTTTTAGAATTTTCTAGAAACTCAAAAAGCAGGATAAATCTGAATAACAAAAAAATCTGAATAACAAACGTACTGCTGGAAGCATTATCTCTAAACTCAATGTGCTACAGAGATAAAATAAAAAAAAATATATATAGTATAACATTAAGACAAAAACAGGAGTAGAATAGAGTTGAAGGACCAAATATAAATAATCCACATA
The DNA here is from genome assembly GCA_028555095.1 of Dicrostonyx torquatus. Classification (NCBI taxonomy): domain Eukaryota; kingdom Metazoa; phylum Chordata; class Mammalia; order Rodentia; family Cricetidae; genus Dicrostonyx; species Dicrostonyx torquatus. The sequence goes on from JAQHUG010000321.1 coordinate 451,168, forward strand.
CCTATGAACACACTATTTTTAATTTTAAAAAATATAGTAGGAATAAACAATAAAAGGAATACATCGTCTTCAACAAATGGTAATGTTCAAACTACATGGATGCATTTTTTAAAATCCAAACAGATCCATATTTATCATCCTGAACAAAACTGAGCTCCAAATGGATGAGAGACCTTAATATAAATCTAGATACACTGAACATGACAGAAGACTTAGTAGGGCATAATCTTGAACTCATTGTCATAGGAGAAGAGTTTCTGTATAAAACACTGTTAGTACAGGCACTAAGATCAACAATGAATGCATGGGACACCATGAAATTGAAAACCTTCTATATGGTATGACACGGTCATTTGGATAAAGTGGCAGAACGGGAAAAGATTTTTACCAATTATTCACCAGATATACAGCAAATGTACAAAATCTATAAATAATTCAAGAAACTAGACATCAAGAAAAAAATTAAAATGGGGTTTAGATCCAGACAGAATTCTCAAAGAAGGGAAAGCAAATAACTTAAAAACTAACAAAATATTAACTATTAGAAAATAACAAATTCAGGATTCCTTAGATATCAGGGAAATACAAATCAAAACTACTTTGAATTTTTATCTTATACCTTTCACCTCTTAGAATGGATATTATCAACAACACAAGTGGCAACTCATGCTGGCAATGATCTGGAATAAGGGGAAGACTCAATGACTCATCCATTTCAAACTGGTATTTGTGTGTGTGTGTGTGTGTGTGTGTGTGTGTGTGTGAAGAGTCAAACTAATAGCCGCTGTGGCAATCAGTGTGGCAGTTCCCTATGATAATGAGAACCAATTTACCTCAAATTCATTTATCCACTCCTGGGTACATACCCAAAGAATATTTCATTCTATCACAAGGACACTAACTAAATTACATTTGATGCTACTCATATCATAATAGTTAACAACTGTATAACACCTATTTGTACTGGCAGCAGGTAAAAGGATAAAGAAAATGTGTTACACTTACACTATGAAATATTACTCAGCTATTTAAAAATTGTCAAATTAGTGGGTAAATGAATGAAACTTGAAAACATCATCCTGAATGAGGTAACCCAGTCCCAAAATGACAAATATTATATGTATTCTATTATATACGGATATTAGCTTATATGTCAATGATAACCAAGCTACATTACATAGAACTGCAGAAATTATGCATAACATAAAAGGCTAACAAAAACATAGATCTCCCTAAAAAACAGAAATAAAATAGGTAGTTATAAATTGATAGAGGGTGAGACTATAACAGGAGGATCAAGTGGGATGGGAGGGAGTGGAAAAGAAGTGGGGGATGAAAGGAGAAACATAGCAACTGAAATTGAGAGACGTTTGAGTGTTATTATGGAAACCTAATACAGTATATGCATTCTAGGATATATTAATATAGAAAATTGATCTAAATGAAATTGTCAAATAGTGGTAGAGACAAAGTCCCAACTGAAAATCTCTTGTCACCAAATCAAGCTTCCAATGCTGGGATTGGGTTACATCTAATTAAGTTGTTGGCCAAAGGCATTCAATGGATATATGGATATTAGCTTAACAAATCAGGCTATTGCTGAGACTAAGGCTTGCTCTCCATAAACCGACAACAATAACCCATTGCTGAGGGCAAGACCAAAAAAACTCACAGAACATAGAACAGTTGATGTGGTACCTACATAGAGCCTTTATTCTATATGTTCTAGTGGCTTCAGTACAGAAAGAATCTCTGCATAGTTTCAAAGAAGAAATGTAAACACTAATCCAAACACAAAAGTCCTTGATAGTCAACGGTGTCCTCACTGCAAGGTAATCAGGTACAATAGTGGCTCAAGGCTTATGGGAGTAACCAACAAATCTGTTTTTACTTGAGGCCTACTGCATGGGATGAAGTTAATGCCTGACCCTACTTGGGTTACCAAGAACCTGAGACTGGTTGAATCAGGGACATGGAGTAAAACTGAACACTAATGCTCAAAAGCAAAACCAAACGAATATCAAGAAAAAAAAAGCATAACAATAAAATGACTCCTAATGACATTCTGCAGGGCTCATGGATCAGTGCCTTGCTCGTCTGGAATTGGGGAGGTTTCCTTCTGTAGCAGATAGACATTAATACACAGACCCTCCACTAGGATCTCTGTATAGAAAGACTTATTCCTTAATGAGATGCCTCCATTAAATCCTCTCTGCAGAAGAGGAAGAACCCTCAAAAAAGATGAAGCAGTGTAAGAACCAGACGGATAGAGTACCTCAAGAGAAAAAGGACCTCTAAATCAGCAGCAGAATCAATACACATAAGAACTCATAATGACTGAGCCAGTATGCAGAGGACCTGTATGGGTCGACACCAGAATAATTTCTAGAACCAAAAGGAGAAATAGACATATGCCCAAAACCCTAATCCTGAAGCAATCTTTGATCGATAACTATTTGCAAATGAAAACTGAGTTTTCTCCAAGGGAGTCTCACTGGGGAAACAAACAACTGTTAAAGGTAAAGGTAGGTTCCACGCCCAGCAGTAGATGGTCAATGACAAATGAATCCAGTAGCATCTTCCAAAGTGCTTTGTATTATAATGTGTCAGTTTCATTTGTTTCCTTTTTTAAAAAATGTTATCATATTTTTGAAGAAGGACACTTAAATTCCACACTAGCTCAGAATTGAGAATAATAGAGGGTTATTTATTTAGGGGTAGACTCACAAATCATTATACTCTGCTGGAATGGAAAACAGCAACCAAATCCCGCAGCCAGAAAAGAAGCCAGACATATGCTTTACATTGGCATAAATCGTATAAGAGGCCATGCCCAAGTGGGCGGGTAACTTAAAAGCTACTGGCTGTAGGATTTCCTACCGCATATTTTTGTTTATATATATATATATTCCTTCTTTTGTCCTACACTGTACATATTATGGTTTCTAGTTTAGCGTTTTATGGGAATCTTGTGTGTGCGAAAGTGGGTCACTGCATTTATATCTGTTTCTTGGACTTTCTTTTGTCTCTATTCCTTCTGTTTGTTTAGTTTGTCCTATTCTAATGGGTTAATTATGGTTGTTTTTCCTCAAATCTGATTTCGTTTGATTTTATTATTTCCCCACAAGAAGTCGGTTTTTTTTCTAATGAGAAACAGGTAGTATGGGAGGTGGAGAAGACCTAGAAGGAGTAGGGATATATTATGTGATTAAAAAAATCTATTTTCAATAAAAAGAAAAAAGAAATAGATATTGTCACCTATCCACATAAGATTAGTATGTCTGAATTTCTGTAACTGAGTGAAAGATGGGAAATAATTTTAAAACAGATATAGTTCTCTTCTAATATTTATTATCAAATAGTTTATTTTCAAACTCTGATTAATTGTGTGTATATTTATGTACACATGGCAGAATTTACTGAACATGATGCCAAAAGGGGCCAAAAGGAATGGTTGGATCTATCAACTCTGGGATTACAGGCTACTATGTGCCCACTGACAAAAGTCCTGGGAACTGAAGTCAGATCCATCAGAAAAGTAATACAGGGTTGTACACTGGTAAGTAATTCCCTCAGTCTGAAAATATGATGATTTTATATAAACAGGATTTTTTGGGTGCAAGACAATTCTATTATTCCAAGGTTCTTTCATAAGCTCATAAGTTAAGTTGCATGTATCTATCATCTATCTGTCTCTCCGTCTATCTATCTATCTATCTATCTATCTATCTATCTATCTATCTATCTATCCATCCATCCATTTATGTTCTATATATTTTAATAGTTTGCAAGATAGAAGGAACATTAACATTTATAACAATCAATCTCATTGTTATTTCCTGAAGCTAAACTCACAGATGTTCACTATGTGACTTGGCTGAAGAGAGCATTTCGTTTTTGCACAGTCAGAAAGATCGTTAGTATTCTAAGGGAAAGTGCATAGCTGAAGACCTCTTTGGGAAGTTGCTTGTTCTACACAACAGATACCATGGAAAATTTCATTGTGAAGAACTTTCTTACTCCTCTGGAAATTGAAAATTTTTGCAGAGAGAAAGAGAGAGGTATCCTCGTGGCTGATTAAAACTGAATAAGTTTGAGGACAACCATTTCTTAATCCTCTGTAATATTGAATGCTCTTTACTAGCTAGAATTCACAAGCCAGGAAAAGGATTCTTAGAAAAAAGTAAATGTGCTGCAGCTTTTTAATGATGTTGTTTTGCAAAACTTAATGAATTATCAGAAATACACACACCTACAATATTGTAGAAAATAATGAAGTGTGCTGGATACAGATTCTTGGGTCTTATCTGGCTTAACACAAGCTCTTCATGTGCCTGAGTTATTCCTTATCCTCTGGCCTCTATCATGCTCTTTCTGTGAAACAAGAATACTCATAAATCCTCACTTACCTAATTATGGGTAGTATGAGAAATATCATGTGAATTGGTATTTATATGCAGTACTAGAATAATACTTATCATTCTGTTTTATTTTCTGCTTAGAAACGAAGGAATGAAAGGAATGAAAATGTCTACATTTTTATTTATATAAGTAAATAAGTAAAAAGTAATCATTTACAAAACTTTCAGAAACGTCTGTAGCCCAAAGACTATGACAAAGTAGCAATAGTGATAATAGTAATATACATCAAAGACATTATAAATTAAGCACATATTTCTTAATAAATATCTCTGTGTTGCCTATTCATTTCCTTACCAGGGTGGGGTTTATGATATTTACATATTCATCTTACCAGTGAAGACAAGGGTGCATAAATATGTTTAATTTTGAATATAAGTATGTAGCTAATAAGCAATAAAAGTAAATTTCTGATTGAGTCTACTCTTAACTGTTCCTTTGCAGCTTTGCTATATATATATTGCCTTATTAATAGCACAAGGTGAATGGAGACTTCAAAGCTTCCAGGGCTCTTGAAGAGGACTAGGATTTGTTCACAGCACCCACATCAGGCTGCTCATGAAATTTGAAATGAAATTTATGCCCTGACAATGCTGAAGCATGCATGGGCAGCCCATATATGGTGATTCTATTGGACTTGTCCAATATGGGTTTCCTGGTATAAGTTGATGAGGACAACTGACCAATTCTCTTCCCCAGAAGAGTACCAGATCTCATTGAAGATAGTTGTAATCTGCCATGTGGTGGATGAGAATTGAACTCAGGACTTTTGGAAGTGCAGGCAGTGTTCCTAACTGAGTCATCTCTCCAGACCCCAAACTGCCTATAACTCCACTTTCAGAAGAGCTGATGCCTTCTTCTGGCCTCTGCAGTCACCATCATGAATTTGATGCCTATAAAATTATATAGAAAAACAGACATAAATAAAAAGCAAAAAGCATTTCATGAAAGCAAAAGTAATCCTGGAGCACTAAGGATAGACAGGGTAAAGGGACGTGGAAAAGATGGATGGGGAGAAAAAAACATACTAAAACACACTTTGTTCAAACAATGCCATGATGACTTTTAACATCTTGTATATTAACTTAAAAAAATGAAAAGTCAGGAATAGGAACATGATTAAACACACATTTGCTAGATAAAACAATGTATCTATATTCACAGTATACTTTATAGGCGTGCTTGGTGATGATAATGGCTTCAGAGTAATTTTAGTTTTGTAAAACACATTCAGGGTCTTTACAGGTATTATAATGCCATGATTTCCACATGGCAAAATGAAATGTGGTGCCCTGGTATCCCTTTCTTTAATTGAGCTGTTAAAATATATATCATTTGAATGAAATTATAATGATTTCATTAACCTATTTTGCCCTTTCTCAAATATGATGACTATAAATGTGAAAGGAAATTAAAATTGCCCACTGCTTGAGGAAAGCAATCAAGCTAGATTGACCAATATGCTTACAGACTCGCCAGCCCCATCCCCACAGAAAAGCTGTAGAAAGAGAACCTTACAAATATTTATTTTTCTATATAAAAGGGAAATCAATTCATAAAATCTAGATCTAAAATTATGGTGACTCAACTTTACAGAAACGAAGTCACAAGATTTTATTTTGAGATGATTTCTAGTTTAAAAAATATGGTAAGGCGCATTGGCTTCTTTTGTCATATGGAAGATGGAAATGCATATAAACTCATAGATTTTTCTGTTGGAAGCTTAACATGGGATGATTTTGAAGTCCACAGCAAGAGGCTATTAAACACTGGCAGGTGTGCATGTTTGTTTCCTGGACACAGTACAAGCCAGCTGTTCTGCATAAGGATTCGAATATTTGGTGATTTTTGTCATCTTCAGATTTGGAGAGGTATCAATGACATATAGATTTCATGAGAAAACTCAAACTACAAAACTAAGTTGATACTTGAAAAAGTGAAAATGAAGTATCTTACCTAACCTGCCTTTCAGTATATATCACCCTTCTCCCTCTCTCTCTATTGATCTCTCTCTCTCTCTCCTTCCCTCTCTCTCTCTTTCTCTCTTCCCTACTCACATACATACAATATTGGTACAAATTATTCAAAATTCATAGCAAATAAGAAAGGCTGCAAATATCACTTATGACAGACACTCTCTTGTGTGGCCCTGGAGATTTAGACTATGAGTAAGGATTATACTGTGGTTTATTTTTAAAATAATTTTCTTTCCAAATGAATATTCACAGGCTTATCTTTCCTGTATAAGTATGTCTACTTCACTTACTTACATGACGGTCTACAAATAAACAGATGCAGAAATCCTGGGTGAACATATAGAGTGGATGAAATCCTTTTAAATATGTATTGTATACGTGGAACAGCCATATCAAGGACCAATTCCTAAGACCCATGAGAGATTTTTCAAAACCTTTCTCATGCAGGCCAAGCTCAGAATTGGCAAAGCTTTCCTTTCCTTCACACTGTAATCAAAACCAGCACTTTCCTCCTTCCTAATGTTTACAGCCTCAGGCTGCACGCCTACCAAGATAACCCAAGGAGACTAGCAAAACCCTCCTTCAAGTGCTTTGTAAAATAAAAGAACTGTGGTCTCATGTTACTGTGTATTCAGTGGGAACTGTTGGTCCCACTTCATTGGATGCTATGCACCTGACCAGAGATTCTATATGTGTATCCGTTTCTCAATTTTTTCTTTATTTCCATATCCCCATCTAGTCAAGTCGAGGTGCCAAGTCTCACAGACCATGCATGACACAGGGACAGTTTTTTAATGGTGTTTCTCCTTTTAATTCTTTTTCTTTTCAAATTTATTTATTTTGTATTTGAGAAAGATTTTCATATAGTCCAGGCTGTCCCAGTACTTGTGAACCTTCTTTGTACCTGATGATGACCTTTAACTCCTGATCTGCTAGATTGTACCTCACAAGTGATGGGGTGACAGGCAGTAAACAGGAACTCTTAGGTCTATTTTCATCTTTTTCTTTGATACTCTTCCCCTCACAATAAGTCCACACAATGTCTTAATATAGGATGCACTGTATTAGAACTGAGTCGTTTCCGAGTCGTTTCCAAAACAAGACTGGATTTCCTCCGTATTTGAATGAGATTGTATCATTTACTTTAGTGTTATTAACTACCAGAGAATGGCTACTTGGGAGCTGCTGAAACAAAAATACATGCATCAGCAGAATGGTGAACGATATTTTCCCATTTAATGTTCATTGTAAAGACCGGTCAAGTTTTCTTTGAATACAATTAATTGAATTGTACTATTGTATTAATTGACATTGTACTAAGTTAAATTTTGCATACATGAGTTCTGTGAAGGCTAAGGATAATAGCATCTTTTCTTCTTTTTCTCGTCTCAAGAACCTTAGGTACAAGGATATTGAGCCGTGCCAACATCCAATGACAGCTCTGTGAAGAATTGTTTTGTTATGTTAGTCTACAGACATTAGTGTTTTCCTCTCTGCCTCTGATATACTACTTTGATAATTTCCCCGTATTCATAAGGGTTTAGGAAATGCACAGTTATTTTAATCACTGGATAAATTTTGAAAGATGGCTCAGATTTTTCTATAGTGTGGTTTAGCATAAAGAGCAATATAATTAGAGTACTACTCAGCGGAAAAAAAACAATGACATCTTGAATTTTGCATGCAAATGGATGGAAATAGAAAACTCTATCCTTAGTGAGATATCCCAAACCCGAAAAGATGAGTATGGTATGTACTCACTCATTAGTGGACCTTAGCCATCAACAAAGGACATTAAGCTTATAGCTCACAAGCCTGCAGAAGCCAAATAGCAAGGTGAACCCAAAGAAAAACATACATAGACTTTCCTGGAAGTCGGTAGCAAACAAGATCATAGGACAAAAGTTGGAAGCATGGGTGTGGGGATGGGGGTGGAGGTAGGGATTGGAGGAGGGGGTAGGTGAAAGGGAGGGATATAAGGGAGAAAGGATCAACCGGGGAGAGCCTGGGGTTGGGGAAGGGTGGAGATGGAGGAAGGGTGGATATTGGAGAATGGAATAAGATATCTACATTAACGGGAGTCATTCTAAGATTTGCAGGAGACTTGTCTCTAGAGGGGATCCCAGGTATTCACAGGGATGTCCCAGCTAGGTACTTGGGTAGCAGAGGAGTGGATGCCTGAACTGATCTTGTCCCATAGTTACTTTGTTGAATATCTTAATCGTCACAATAGAAATTTGCAAGATCCATGGAGATAGAGCCAGAGACCCACATTCACATCAGAACAAGGGACTGAGCTACCAAGGTCCATTGGAAGAGCAGAAGGAGGGAGAAGATGAGCAAGGAAGTCAGGACCGTGAGGGACTGGCCCACCAACAGAGACAGTGTGCTTGATCTATTGGGAGCTCATCAAATCTAGCTGGACCAAGACTGAATGAGCATATGACTTAACTGGAACCTATGAATGTGACTGCCAGTGGGGACTGACTGAGAAACCCAGGATAATGGCACCGGGACCTAGCTCTTCTGTATGTATTGGCTATTTGGGAACTTATTCTATATGGATGCACATCTTCTTAGACCGACACGGAGGGGGGAGGGCCTTGGGCTTCCCATAGGGCAGGGTATCCTGCCCCATCTTAAGGAAGCAGGGGGAGGGAGGTGGGGTAGTGGGGGAGCTGGAGGGCCGGGAACAAGGGGAGTAAATGTAAATTTTTCTTTCAACAATAAAAAAAAGAAATTCCCAAAGCTATGCTAAATGAAATCTCTAAAAATTAGAACTTTGAAAATTTATTAGAAATTAGTTTTACAGATATGTTCTTGCTGAAATCAGATACAATTAATATAAGGATTTCACAAAGGTGAAAGGGTGACACTACTGCTAACACATTTATGGCATAGCACTACACACACATTCACTAATCAAACATGTAGTCAATGAGGGCGACAAGAAGATTAACGCATTTTATGTCTAATGTGCTACATTTTACTCTCCTATACATTTCATTTTATTGAAATCAATAATGAGCATGGGAATTTTTATAAGTAGACAATGTTATAAAAGAACAATTATTTATTTAATGATTGCCTGACTAAAAGGGTGATAAAATAGCATGCTCTCAGTTAAACATATGATCTGCACAATTCCTCTTTTCTACATTTGCTGCTGAACACACAGGTTATCTAATTCTTACCTAATTCTTTCCCTAGACACTTGCAGGCATGGTGCATGAGTCTATGTGTGTGTGTGTGTGTGTGTGTGTATGTGTGTTTGTGTGTGTGAGTGTGTTCATACACGTGTGCCAGAATGAATGTCAGGATGTCAGAGGATAAATTGCCGACATGTTTTCTCTGTCCATTGTGTGAGCTATAAGGTTCTAACTCAGATCTTTCAGCCGGTGCCAAGCACCTTTAGTTACTGAGCCATTTCAATGACCCTATATGCTTGAATTTGTCATTGCTCATTTGTCATTTTATTTGACGTAACAGTAGATATCATGTGATACAGAAAGTAGATAAACAGGAGGAACATGCAGATCTATGATATATTGCTTGTTTTCATGACTATAGCTTCAACTGAAAAGAGACAGGCAAGCAGAGAGAGATAGAGAGAACAGAAAGAGATAGAGACAAAGAAGAAATAAACCAACTAATAAACCAAGATGTATATTTATTGAATCTGTCTATATGATGCCATAGTTTTATAAGATTATCTTAGATGTAATGTGCATAAAATACTTTATAACTATATTTAAGCATCATATTCTATTTAAATTTCACTACTACAGGTATATCCCTCAGTGTTAATATTACCTTCATTATTTGTTTTTCATTTTGAATGCAGTTTACTTCTCTGAATATCCTTCAGATAACACTAACATCTCTTAGCAATCTAGTGGTGTTAAAAAGTAAAATAACGTTTTACATTATTACATTATTTCTAATTTTATTTTTGATGAGAAAGAAAAAAATTAGTAATAACTTAGCATTAGAAAATATGCTATATCATATATTGAAAATAGCATATAAATTATTGACTCAAACTTAAAATAAACTCATAGGCCACCAAGTTAAGGTCTTTAAATATAAAATAAAGAAAAATTATATAAAATCTATTAATATTTGTTTTAAATACACTATTGTATGCATAACTCTGTCATTCAACTTTGATATACCAAGGTTTATGAAGGTTATGGGATTTCTTTGCATTTTGCAAAAATATATGAAGATCTTTGTGTAAAATTTTCAGTGTAGTAAGTGAGCCTGCTCATAATTTTTATTTACTTATTTCATCTATGTTTGTTTGACTGGATTTTAAGCACCTACTCTTGGTATCTTTGCTTATCTCCTACAACAGTGGGGAAAATAACAGACAAATTCAGTTTTATATGCCACATTTTAGAAAGCTGAACTATATAGAAGCTGCTTCCTTCTGCATTCCAGGACTCAGAATATCATTTCCTCATTGTTTACCAGCCCCCACGCTACTTCATTCTCCTGCTTTACATGTCTCTGTTTTTATCTTGGGATATCAGTTAAAGATGAATGGCAGAATATTCTAGGGCTTTTTTATGCCTACAGAGATAGACTTGGTCTTTCTTTCAGAAATGATGACCACAGTGTTCAGGAGGATATACAATATGTTCAGGACATGGAAAATTCAGGTCCTATGCAGATCTTTAGTCTTCTGGATATTTTTGTTTCTAAGCTCTTTGATTTTGTTAGGACAATTTTACACAGGGATTTGAGGACAGATGTAAAAGACAATCCTCAAAATATAAAAATTGTGTGCATTGATGACACAATACGAGCCCAGATAAATAATATATAACTTCTTTCCAGAACTTGAAGATCATGGTTATGACCAAGTCTTCCAGAGAAAGATGGATTCACATAAGCACATGTGGAAGGCACACAGCTACTCAGAATATCAGCTGTCCTAACATTTACCTTTGAGGAGTGCACATAAACCTAGAGATTTTTACATTGTTGTTAAATATCATTTTAAGATGTGCTACATTCGTTTGTGCTGTGGAATATCTGGGTAATGATCCAAAGATGTGTTGCATTCTTTTTTGTTTTATTTGTTTAACTCCGTGAAGTTTTGTTACTGTGACCACCTAAAACACCTGTTTAATCTAATAAAAAACTGAATAGCGAGTAGCAAGGCAGAAGGAAGAGTGGGGCTAGGACGTAGAGGGAAGAAATAGGAGGAGAAAACTGAGACAAGGATCAAAGGAATGAGAAAAGGAGAGAGGACATCAGAGGGCCAGCTACCCATCTACACAGCAAACCACAGAGATAAAGTAAAGAAATGGTATGAAATAAAGATAAAAGCCCATAGGCCAAAGATAACAGGGATAATTTAAGGAAAGCTGGTTAGAAACAATCAAGCTAAGGTCAGACATTCATAAGAAAGAACAAGCCAAAGACTAAAGCCAAATATCCAAATAAGAATAAGAGTAAAACACAACTACACCACATACTAGGTTTTATAGTGGAATACTCATGACGAGTCCGCAAGTTGTAAAGTAGATGATAAAAATAACCATCAATAGTTAACTTTGCATAGAAATGTAACTATTTTTCTTTGACAGTTAATGCTTGTATCTACATTATAGAAATGATTTGTATTGTTAATTTTCTAATGCTGTGATAAAAAGCACACTACTAAGGTAGCTTATATAAGAAAGGATTTATTTGTTTTTTTTCTGAAAGGGTAAGATCCATCAGCATCACAGTGTCGCAGCAAGTGGGAATGACAACTGGACATCACATCTTCAATTGTAAGCACTATTCAGAGAAAGTAGGCGGAAAAGTGTGTTAGGCTTTGAAATTTCAAAGACCATCCTTAGAGACACATCTCCTCCAACAAGGACACACATCTTTAATCTACTTAAATAATACCACTAACTGAGACCATGTCAAATGCTAGAGACTATGGGTGACATCTCATTGAAATTAGCACAAAAGATCACATCCCCTCTAGCCTGAAAAGGTAATTGTGAGTTGATAATCAACTCATACGCAGCTCACCAACTTATATACGCAGATACTATAGATAGTTGTGTGTAGTCAAAAGACATTATTGTTGCACCTATTTTTACAACCCAAGCCATTCAAATAGTCTACACTGAATGAGTCTGATGTTAGAAGAACAGAGATCCTGGGCAAGCTTTAAGCTTCTGATCATCTTAACCAAAGACATTCCATGCAGGTAGCTTCCATTCTTTTGTCTTTCAAACTAAAAGAATGCATATTAAAGATCTTTGAAGGTGAGGTTTTAGAATGAGTTTACTACAAGTTCATAGAGGAACAAAACTATTGACATTTCCAGCTTCCGGCCAAGGATAAGAACAGCTGTCCCTGCCCCTCCAACTGCCTGTGCAATTTCTCTTCTTCAGCTAATTTTCTTGGGAAATACTTTGTGCAGCATTCATCCAGAAGCTTCTGTCTTACCTAAAAGACATCTTTATCTTGGCCCAATTCTAAACTTCATATATATAGAACCTTAAATAGATCTTCCTCTTAAAGATTAGAAATGTCTATATTATAGTTTGGTCTCCAGTGATATTTCTCTGAGATAAGGTATCTTCCCTGTTTTTCACATTATCCTTATCTTTACAGTGGTCTACTTCATATCATTTTTTAAAAATAATTTGTACTGTCTCTTTTTTTTCAGAGAAACAGTCCCATTTCTTTATTCTGTCTTGTATCTGGTAAGGTTTGAAATCTGCTCCTTAAAGTATGGTTACAGTCAATTTGAATGCAGGAGTGAATGGAATTCACTCTTTTCCTCTGAAATAAACAGACAAATATAGAGAGAAAGATGTTATAAATGGCATGTGCAAGGGTAATATGAAACTAATCAAGAGTTAGAGGGGAGGTAGAAGCATGTGTAATTTATGTACATAGTATTTTCAGGGTTAACAGATGCGCCCCAACAGACTATAGCTTGGGCCACAGTTCCTCTGTAGGTTAGGCAAAATCACCACATGCCAATAAAAAGATGAGATTTAAATCACACTGAAAATAAAGACTGTATTTTTAGGAAGATAATATTTTGGAGTAATCCCTTGGCAACAGCCTTTGAGAATAGAAGTCTCTCCAGAGGTGACACTGTTTGCCTTCCAGTCTCTTCTGTGGTGATTAATTCTCCCACGTTAGTGAACTTTTGGAGGGAATCAAACACAGTTGTGTCATCTTTGCAATCATTTCCATGAGAGCCCATGCTTGTGATTGGAATATGAGGGTATGAACTAGTTGTGAAAGAGTTGACTGGGACTATGGTTTAAGGTCCTCCAATTCACTGTCATTCAAATTGTGTCAAGGTGTTTGCTTTAATTTTCTAAATTCCCAACAAAGACTTGAAATGCATTAGTCATTTAGCCAATAGCATCGGCATAACGCAACTGTGCACTGGACATTTGCATCCTGTCTCTGATTTTGTGAACTTTCCTAGGAATCTATCTTCTTGAAAGTGTTCAGACTATGAGGCATGGAAAAGTTAGGCAGCAAGTTGGTCTCCTGTTTCTGGCACCTTGAGTTATACAACCTTCACACACATTTCCCTACCACTGAGTGCAGTCTGTTGACAGTGCTATTGGAAAATGTCTTCACATATTTGTGCTATGTTCAGACAGATGGTCTCAAAGAAAAACTGTTTCTATTGTTATTGTTTTGCTGATCAAACACTTCCTTCATTAAAATAATATTAATATATAATACTATTTTACTTTCTTTTTAAATCATAGCTCTTCAATGTCCCAAAGACTCTGAATTTCTCCTCCTACTGAGGTACTACTGTGTCTTATAGCATGCTTTAAAAGGTTAAGAGGTCATTGTCCAGTCTTGCTAGTAGCCAAATTTTATAAACAACTTAAAAACAAAATCCTAAATAAAGAGTCCAGTGTTGAAAAATTTCGAATATTTTTGTAAACAATATGTTAAAATGTATTTAATTCAATAATTACTAGGTTCTTTTTTTTCCTTGACTGTCTTACTGCTAGAAGTCTTACAATACTAGTCAATAAATCACTTTTTATTCTTTTGCTGGTACCTTCCCTGTATCAGCACCAATTATATCTTCTTGTTTCCGGTGTTCTTTTAGACAGACCCAAGCTATCATCTAGAGAGAGACGCATCACAATTGTTGTTTCCTAATGTCAGTCTATGCCATGACGATACACAGACCATTTTGCTTATTTTCCCGCGTACTTTAGATATTTGTGGATCTGTTTTCATCCTTACCTCTCTTCCCTCCCCCACTTCTTCATGTTGTCTTTATAGACCCCATATTTTTGTGTGAATTTCTGCTTCCAAGTTTTCAATGGGATTTCTCAGCCTCTGTATTCTTTTAAACATTTCTGAAGCTATTTTGCTCTTTAAAGCTGTTGGCTTGATTCCTTCCCAAGGGAATCTTTTTATATCATTTTTAAATGTGAGCCAACACTTTTGTGACATCTGGAAAGGTGAACAGGGATGCTGAACCTATGATCATCTCTCCCATATTTTTTAATTTCTTCTTTTTCTCAAAGGGATTTTTGTAACCTCCAAATACCTCTGCCAAATTTCTTAGTTTTGAGAAATTAATTTCAGCTATTATAATACAAAGTTCAGAAAAGCTAACATCTTTCACATTGCGTTATGCAACTTCTATTTTTTTTGTTTAAAAACATTATAAATACTCTGACCCACTTTACAGGGATTTTTTTGATAAATAATCACAACTGAAAGTGTCTCTAAATTAGTATCTTCCAATCTTGTAGTGCAGACAGGTTGAACATTTTAATTATTGGCAAATGTTTTAAAATTAGGCAGACCTTGAACTCTAGCCACTTATGAACAGAATGATTCTGTCTCTCTATTTCATGGAAATAATACGAATATGCCTTTTGCTTGCAAATCTTATCATATTTCAGATATGCTGCATGTGAGCCTCTTGGTAAGATACAACTCTCAACTTAAATTCTCTTTTTGTAAAATTAAAATAACAGTTCTTTATTTGCAGAGATGTTTTAATGTTTTGTGTAAACTTGTGTGTGGGTGTGTGAGAAAGAGAGAGATAGAGAGAGACTGTTCATGCATTATGTCCCATATGACATAGTGATGTGGTAAATACGATGAGGATTTTCATGGTTTATCTTTGAAAGTTATTCTATTTGAAAGTTACACATTTTCTCATATTGGTTTTAATATGTCCAAAATTCATGTATTTCTATATATTTGCATTTGTTTTAAGAAAAATGTGTATGGATTTATTTTAATGTCTCTGCATACAAGATTTGAAATATAAAATGCACAATTTGACTGTCACATCCTGCTCATTTGTCATATAAATTAAAGTATGACATAAATAATAATCTTGCAGCCAGAAAATAGAAACTTACTCATTAATGACTCTTTCTCAATATAATGTTTTGGATATATACATACATATGGCTTTTCTTTTCTTAAAACTACAATTCACATCTCTTTCCCTTTATGTGGTGTGTCTGAAAGTTCTAAATATGGCAAGTAGCCTGCTAGTCATTAGAAATACAGAGGTAAAGATAATGTTCTTTCCCAAAACGATTTCTAAAACTAGTAGGAGGTACATCCACACAGAATTATAGAACAAAGTGATTTTATCATGTCTTTCAAGGTTCACTTTGATCTCCTAGTTTCCATTCTACCTATAATTCTTCTCAAGTGTATCTTTTAACTTCTTTTCAAATCCTATGTTAATTCTTTCTTTTTTTCTAGGATTTGGATTACAATTTAAGGAGCCATAGTCTTCTTATACTCCACTTTCATTCCTAATCAAAATTACTTTTCCTTTTTTCTCTGTGGGGCTTTCAAAAAAATGAAACCTTTTACTAAACAAAAACAAAAGTAGATTCTGTTAGAATGAACCTTCCTTTATGTATAAATTCATTATATATAATTTGTGTTTTATTAGGCCATATATATTTTGTCCCATATGTTATTTTGTATTTAACACAAGTAAATCCATTTTTTCTCACCATCATATGATCAGACACATAAAAAGTAAGCAACCATTAATTGTTTCTGTCATCTGTCTGCATTAAAAATCTAACCCATATTTATGATACAAAATAGTCATTCTATTCTGCTTATAGATCTCTAGTTATAAAATGTGAGTTAGCAATGTAACATGTTTATATGTGCAATTAGTCATTGGTAACTTAGTGATGACTCTCTATAGGGAATCCAGGGCCTTTGACTCACCGACACTTTTTCAACCAAATACTCTCTAGATCCTTCACTCAATTTTCTACCTGTGTCCTTTCCAACATCCAAGTCTCAGGTAGTTGGATTTATACTTATGAATGAATAGCTCGACATTACCGTGCTTTTCATGACCTAACTTTGGAAGAAACGTAAATTTACTGCCATTGTGTTCCATTGGTGAAATGCTCATACTTCTGTACATATTTCAGAGAAAGATAACTTGTTTACTGAATATCAATGGAAGGGGTGTAATATAAATTTGCTACAATATTTTGAAATTCAATAGTGTTTATTACTAGCACACATAATTGATTCTGTATTTGAAATTATATGAAAACATGTTGTCACATGCAGCACTCCAATGTGTGTAATATTTGATGCTTTTCTTTTAAGTAATTAATTTATTTTTAAATGTCAATCTTTTGTCATTCACATACCAATCCCAGTACCCACACCTTCCCTTCTTCTCACTCCCTCCAACACCACGACCACCCCACCATCACCCAGTCCTCAGAATGGGTAAGGCTTCCCATGGGGAGTCAACAAAGTCTACCACATCCATTTGAAGCAACACCAAGGCCCTCCCCCACTATATCTAGGCTGAGCAAGGTATCCCTCCAAAGAAACTGGGCTTCAAAAAGCCAGTCCAAGCAGTTGGAACAAATCCTGGTAGCACTGCCAGTGGCCCCACAGTCTGCCACAGTCATACAACTTTCACCCACATTCAGAAGTCCTAAGTGGTCCTATGCTG
>JAQHUG010000321.1:584366-597241 GCA_028555095.1 Dicrostonyx torquatus
ATCCCGGATAAAGCCTAAGACAGTGACAACTTTTCATTTGATTTGGTTATTTACAACATTTTCCCATATAGTTCATACTTGGGAACTTGAACTCATGATTGACATAATACAGCAATTCTCCAGCAGCAACTTATGACTGATGGGATATATTATTTGTGGTGTTTTTTGCTGATATTTTATTGTAGTGTTTCTATATATTTTGTTCATTGGCTGTGTTGATTTGTTTAATGATAGATCTGAAATGGTATATGCAGGAGTCATTGACTACACTGCAAACAGTGGAAAATTCAATGAGAAGCACTTACACTTACTACACTTAGTACAGCCTAAGATGGGAGAACTGAACCTTGATCTGGTTGCATATTGCATTGGTCTCAGGAAAAAGAGAGCATTTTAATGGTTAGAGTTGAGAACTCTGCGTGGTGAAGATGGAAACAGAGATGCACAAACTCTTTTGCTTCATATGAAGGGATTAGCTGAAATCCATTTGTATGCACATTGGGTTGTGACACCAAGTGTTTGAATAAAACACAACAACAACAATAAAACAAAAATAAAAACTTCCTGTGGCATTTTGGGTGATAATGGGGAGAATTTATTTCCTTTGCCTAAAGATGTATACCCACGAACGACCCTACAACACAGTTTGATTCGTTCACTTAAAATCTATGGATTCTTAGTAAAGTAGGATTAGAGAATATCATCTCTTAGATAATCTTAGAGATGATATTTGTTTTGCATGTGTGCTGTGTTGTGCATTTGTGTGTCTTGTGTTTGGTGTATGCTTGTCTGTGCTTGTGAATGACTGAACATACCTCATGAGCATGCAGAGGCCAGAGGAGGACATCTTGTGCTCTGCTATGTCATTCTGAGTTGCTTCCCTGAGATATTGTCTCTCACTTAACCTGGGGTTAGTGATCCTTATGTCCTTGTCCACATAGCACTGAGATTACAGGGCCACTCATTAATGCCTAGGGTTTTAAATGGATATCAGAGATGCAGATTCAATACCTCATGCTTGTAGAGCAAGACCTCTTACTCACTGAACCATCTCCCGAGGCCCAGGATGATAGTTCTGACATTATTTTCTTCTCTGTTTTCGCATTGTAAGTGAAATGCTAACAAGAAGACATCATGTCTAGTTGAAAGCTATGTGTTCAATACCACATGACTAATGTAAGCTGACAGTCCTTCTTATTACCATTCTTCATTTTCCTCTTCAGAAGGGTTAACTGTTGAACTAGGTGTGTGTGTGTGTGTGTGTGTGTGTGTGTGTTTGTAATGCTGTAGATATATCTAATCAAAAATATGCCTCTTAGCAATTCCATTTAATAATAAATGATTGATTTGCAAATCTAATATTTTGGCCAGGAATGCCTTATGATTTGTAATCTATCAATTTTTTTCAGACCACAATTAGTGCTTAAAATTATTACTTATTACAATAATAACTATAAGTTTAGATTTTACAATGCAAAACATTGCTTAATTTAGGTTGCTGAAAATCAACTAAATTTCACAGTTTCACCAATATGTTAAGCCAGCAGAAAAAGGCAACTTTAGCTACAGGCTGTTTCTTCCAAAGCACATGGTAGCTGAGAGCAAAGTTCACTCTCATTTAAACCAATCTATCTCAGGATATAGAGAATGATGTGATCAGTCTCCAGCCGAAACGTGCAGATATGGGAAAATATTTAGTCAATTTAAATATACAAACCAATAGGTATGGTTTTAGACACAGTTACAAAAGAACATAGCTGATTTATAGAACAATTCTTTAGAAATGTAAAATCAGAGTGTTAGAATTGAATGTGTTGAACAGAAGCATTTTTTATAATTATTGAGAATTGATGTTCTAGAAAGTCCCCGGAAACAAAGAAGATTTTTATGTTCTTTTCAAGAGATGCAAAGAAGAAGGTGAGTTAGGAATAAAATCCCTTTAGGGTATTTGGAATGCAGACCGATAATGAAAGTATGGAACCTAGGTTATGAGTTTGAAGAATAATATGAGCTATAGAAATAATAGGAGGACAAGTGGAAAAATGAAAAAATATAGAATCCTTGTGTGCCTAAGGAAAGGCACTGACATTTTCAAATGATATTTGATAATGCCATTTCTGTAAATATGTTTTAAGTACAGAAACCTTTTGCATGAAAGACCTGTGGAAATTTTTTCTTAGGAAATCTTGAGAGACAGCTGAGAAATCTTCAAAAATAGTGCTGGTGTTCACTTTATGGAATGGACATGCAGACGTTTTCTTGCTGTGGCAAAATGTTGTCCCGTGTTCCAAAAATTTGTCATATTATCATCATAGTGATAAGATCAGCAATTATCACTAACTTCCATTTTAAAGCTAGTAAAACTATTAAACCATGGAGTTTGAGTGCAGGGAACAAAGTTTATTTTTTATTTTGTAGTAATAACAACTTTATATCTCTCTGGCTTGTGCATAGTAAAAATAAAAAAGAAATGAAAATACTCCAAATTACGGCAAAAGTTCCTGTATTTATTGATTTTACTAGTCGTGTAAATTATTTAAGTGTTCTTAGCTGAGATATTTTGTCTTTAAAATAATCAATAATATTGGATGTTCTAGATATATTTTATAGGAGTGAGGATTACATGAGTAATATTAAAATATGTTATATATATATAAAGTCTCATAATAAATTATTTTTCTTCACGTCCATCATAAATATTTATGAAAAATGAGTACCTAATTTACTGCCAACTTGTAGAAATACTCATGATAATATTCTTGTGCTGCTACTTGTTGAGAAATTTGATCATGGAAACATGGTTGTGAGACATTTTAGATTAAAAGATTTTAGAAATATTCTAAATCGTTTATTAAACTTATGAATCATCTTTCCAATTCTAGGTGGACTTACTGTGGTAAGGCTTCTTTGACTCCTTTTATTTGAAGTATTGTTTTATTCCATGAAGATGGATGGGACTGTATGTATGTGAGTATGTATATATGTATTTATGTATGCAAGTATCTATGTATCCATTCCATTCAGTGTCTTGGGAAAAGGAACAAAAACAAAATCCAAATGTCAGAACGACTTTAGAATTTCCTGCATCACAAACTCTTTTTTGCAGACATGATTTCAGATGATCAAAATCTAAAGCATTGCATCAACAGGAAACTAACTGGGCATGTATACACAAAATATATTCAATTCAACGTCAAATTCTTACATTGCTGTCACATTGTTCAAGTTCTTCCTTGAGTTCCTAAAACATGATGATCATTAGACAGTCAACTATGAAACTTAGTAAGAATAAAATATCCTTCTTGTCTTCCTGAGTTGAGGAATGTGTCTGTAAGCAATGTCAAACTCATTGAGTGCTTTCTAAATAAGCCACTATCCTAATTCTAAACAAAATATTCAGCTCTTTTCTGAAGTAATAAGTGGTTGTGTTTATGACTGCAGTTCAGATGCCTGTGATTGTGGACATGCCCAATAGACATTTAGGTAAGGATATCAAGAACAAATCTTCTGTAATGTTGGCTTTTCCCTGTTCTTAGAAGTATTTAAAATTTCTCTGACAAATTAGAGATGTTGTAATATAAAAAGATAATAAAGTTAAGAAGAGGAATTGTCAGGTAACACACAAGGGGGAAAGGATGCATATGTGTGTATGCTGTAATCCATGATATGATTTCAGGAGCTCTAGAAACCGTGCTTGTTTTATAGAAAGAAAGAGCTGGAAATCAGTGTTTAATTGTTGCTAATTTTCAAAAGCTGAATGACAGTGAAATGCGTAGAATTATTATACACATAGAGGAAAATCCTTTGGTTTTATAAACACTTGGCGGCTAATCCTTTTCAGGATTGTGCTAGTTATAATAACTTTATTAACTAGGGGGTGACTATTTGTTCTCCATCTATTTAATGAGACCTCATTGTGTTGTGTGAAGTGTTAAGGATTATGATCTACCACTTTGTCCTAAGGAGTATGAGTAATGAGTTGACTTTTTCATAAGATAAATGTCCTTTTTATCACAGTCTATTATTTTATTGTATTTGGTAGCCAACATCTGATTAATTTTGTCCATTCAGACTCTTTTATAAGAAATTCTTCATACCCCATCTAGTAGGAATATTTAATTAAGAACTACACCTTCAGTTTTAACTCAAGGACATGAGTTAAATCATGAGTTAAAATCATGAGTTAAAAAGGACAGTTCTTTCATTAGAATCCTTTAATGTAAGTAGATGGGAAGGAAGCTCGAAGTACTCCCCCACTTCTCACAAAGAAGTCTATTATGGGGAGATATGAACTAGGGTTTACCTAATTTAAAGTGGGTTCCTTCCCTCCTGGCTTGTATTTCTAGGCTTTGAAAGTAAATGAGTCAAAAGCATTCCAATATTTTTATGTACTCTAATTTGATTTTTATTTATGTCAAGTGCAACCAAAAGTTTGATGCCGGATCAGCTTTGGTTGTATTTTTAAGCCATAGTCAGGCCTACTTCTTAATTAAAAGCTATCCACCCCTTTGTGATTAAGAAATGAAGAAATAATGGTGAAGACTTGGTAAAAAGTCCAAGTTTCTATACATGTCATGATCAAAAGTTAATTCAAAATCAGTGTGTAATGAATCTGATGCATTTCTGGCAGGGCTTAACTGTGTTGCAGCATTTGACTTCCCTGAAGTCATTGTTGTGAACACACATCATGCACATTTAGCCGTGTTCCTGCCTGTGTGTCAGGCCACGTCAACCCACAGGGCCTAAAACACCATGGCTCAGATTCAACACTACAAAACAAAGCAATTCACTGCACTTACAAAGTTTCCTACTTGTCTGAAAACATGATTCATTTTGGAAAACATTAGGTGTCATTTTTCCCTTTATTTCTCAGTCTAAAAGTATGAAATAAACATATATTTTTATTGTGGTATATTAGAATAGCTGATTTTGAAAACTACTGCTTCAGTTGCTGAGTATTTAAATGAATCTTGGCTTGGGATAGGACAGAATTTGTAACATTTTCTGAAATGGTCCTCACCATACTTCTGACATTTTGTTATATGTATTTATGTAAAGCAGTATTCTCATTAGTGATGATCATAGAACCAAAAAATCATCCAACTTGAAGATATTTTGAATATATTTTATGTCTTGCAGTATCAAATGTTCAACCAAGATTTAATTCTTTATGCAAAAAACAAACAACTACACGCATATCAGAAGTTTTATTTTAATCTTTAATAAATGGGAAAATTTTATATACATCAAATTACATTTTAAAAATATATTTACTTATGCCTAAAAGTATATGATTGATTTGAATACCAATGCATATGCTGTCTATTTAGAGTTAGAGAAAATTTCTTATGGAAAAAAAAACAGTCACAATGCAAAAAGTTTATAAAGCTATGGACAGAAGAAGGAGCAGAATAATTTAAAGACCCAGAGGCAGTTGATAATTACAACATAACTCTGTTTTGGGGATGTAATATGTTTTTTTTTATATATGAACCAACATCAATCATAATAGAATCCTAACAAAAGAGGGGATGTGGTCCTAAAGTCTCATCCCTAGCTAACAAGTTATTATCAATTGACAACTGCTGGAAAAAGTACCCTTTCTATTTAACTCCTGTAAAGTTGACCAGGATCTCGGGGATGGTCATACACTCAAAAACATATGGAGTGGACAATTTGAACTTGGCTTTGCTCTTAATTTTAAAAAATTGAAATTAAAATATAATTACATCATTTTCTTCTTTCCTTTATTACCTCCAATTTCCTATCCATCCCTCTTCCTCTTTTTCAAATGTATGGCTCATTATTTTTAATTGCACACATTACACACACACTGACACACATATTCATTCTTAAATACATAAATAGAACCTATTCAATGGCAGTGTTGCTTGTATGCATATGATGTTAGGGCTGACCACTTGTTATTGAATAATCAATTTGGGGGCTCTTCCCTGGGGAAGACTATTTTCCCCACTCTCAGCATTCTCTAATTGCCTGTAGTTCTTTGTTTAGGGTTGAGGCCCCCTGAGACTTAAGCCTTGCTCAAGAGAGGGAAATAATGCTTGATACTGGATTCCTAGCCTACCACCTGAGTTATCTTAATTACAATTCCTACTGCTGTGATAAAACACCATGACCGAATGTTTTTGTGGAGGAAAAGGTTTAATGTAGCTGATAGCTACTAGGGAAACAAGTCAAACAGGTCAAAAACTGGAGGCAGAAGTGGAAGCAGAGGCCATGGAGGAGTGCTGTTTACTGGCTTTTTCATCCTGGATGGCTCATCCCAAATTCTCATTTGATCCAAGACCACCTACCTGCCCAGGGACAGTGCCACTTGTCATGGGGTGAGCCCTTTCACATTAACTCTCAATCAAACAAAATGCTCTACAGATTTGCAAACAGGCATACCCTGTGGAGGCATTTTCATAATTGTGTTTTATTAATTAAGGGTTTTTCTTTCCAAATGACCCTAGCTTAGGTCATGTTGAAATAAAACTAGCCAGAATACAAGACTGGTGAAATCAGAGATTTTAGAGAAGAATTTACAATCCCCACTTTACTAAATCAGCATAATTCTCAATGACGTCCCAAATAAGTATCCTTTACCCACAGGTAAGTATACATCTCATGCCTCACCATGGGTGGTGAGGGTTTTTGTCGTTGTTCCGTTGTTTTGTTTTTGACACAAAGGTGGTTGGGTATGGGAAGGGATGAATCTGAAGGAGTTGTGGGAGAGGAGTAATACATCAAACAAATTGTCATAAATTACCATGATGAAAAAATCCTGGGAACTAGCAATGGTTGGAAATAGGGAGGTTCAAGTGTAAGTCCAAGGGGGAGGGTCTGGAGCTCCAAGCACCAGGAATAGGCTATGCGAGCCAGAGTCGGATGCCAGAGTTCGGGAAGCAGGGGAGCCTTTGCCCTATCAACTCATTCTTGCTCTGTTCAAGCCTGAAACAAAAAGGATAATAATATCCAGTAGCACTGGTGAGCTAGAGCTGTGTTCACTGAGTCTATGATTTCATTCAAAAATTCCCTTTCTAAATTAATAGAAGAATGATTTAGCAGACATATGAGAATCACTTAGCTAGGAAAATTGACAAATACAATGAAACATCAGAAACTAGAACTACATCATTGCTTTTCAGAGGTCACTAGACTATTACCGAAACTCTTGCAACAGCTTGGCATCTATTTGCAAACCAGTTACTTATGATATATCTACTTTGGAGATGTATGTCAATAACACACAGTCAAAGGGGATTTAGTGTAGACTAAAAAGTAGGAAACATTACAATAAAAAACCTATGTGCCATTTTCCATATATACCAATGAAAAAAATTAATTTATAAAAGCATATATTTAAAGCAATGAATAAAAAGTAATATATAATAATAATCCCAATAATGTAAGGTAATTGATATTTTATTAAAAAATGCAAATAGTTTATTTCTGGTATTTCTACTTAATAGGTCTGAACTATAGTTGACTTTGGCTAACTGAAGCTACGTAATATAGATGATAAGAAAGGATAACTGTCTACATTCTCTCAAGAATGAAACTAATAAAATACCTAGGAACTTTTATTAATAATGCAAATATTCTGCATTTATTTGTATGTGATCATATCAGTCATTACTAGCCAAGAGTAGTAATTGGGAATTTAAACTTTTTTATTAGTGTGAGGAAAATACAGAGGTTTTAATTAATTTAATTTAAACTGATTTAAGCTGAAATTTAAATAAATAGTCACTTACTGTTAGTGACCACATAGTTCATAATAATCTTATTTTTAAGTATTATTTTTAAATACCATAATTTTATTGTTGCTAACAGAAGCATTTCTTTAATTATACTCTGTATATTTAGTAATTTTTAGATTATTCATTTGAAATGTTTTATTCTTTTTCCCTTTTTCTTATTTGATGATCCCTAGTGTTTTGGATTGTCTGGAAAAAATAGAATTGTAAAGAATCAAGTAAAATAATAAAGGATTTTGCAATTTTTCTGTCTAAGTTATATGAGCTCATAATGCAACTCCTTTAATTTAATTAAAGAGGGTGAAAAAAATAGAGACTTTAGTTGGTTTCACTGTTGTTGCTCTAGCAATGAATGATTTCAAGGAAAAAGTGTTTTCCAGACACATCAGGGCAGTTACATGTATTTACCCATAGCTATTTTTACAGCATACACAAGATATACAAAATTCCTTTATAGGGATCGAATTGAACCCAGTGATCTCCCCTTATCTAAGGAGATATTCAATATTAAGTAGTAGCTAGAAGTTGGAGAGCCCATTTCATTTGCTGTTGCTGATAGGTTGGATAAGTCCAAGTGGATGGAATTTTCTCCAAGAATTTGTGAAAAACACAAATTTAAGACCCATTAGGAAGATTGAAAAACACAAGAGGATGAAATTTGGCCACGTAGGGGATGGTGGTGAGACCTGGGAGGAGTTGGGAATGAATATCATCAAAAAAACAAAACAAAACAAAACCATATTGTATGACTTTTCAAATACTTAAAAACCAAATTAATCATACAACCATATTGTGTTAAAAATACTTTTAAAACGTGGTTGTGGTACTCTTCATTGTTATTTAAATCTATTTACTGGGAAAACCATCAGAACCAGTTAGGATATTGTCAGTAATTCCTAATATCAGAACTCATATAACCACCAGCTTTCCCTGCATTTTATTATTTGATACTAAATTTGTATGTTGATTAAACTATAGAGACTTCTCTTGAAAAGAGACATCTTTATGTAAATGTGGAATTAGTTTGAGTATTTCTACTCAAGAACACTTAGAATTGTTTACTAAGAGAATTAGATCTTCAGAAAGTGCATGCACACACACACACACACACACACACACATACACAATGGGGCGGGGTGATAATAGGGAATCTTAAATCATGTAAGTAAACCAAGAAATTATTGTGTAGATACACACATTCCTTCATCATAGCTGCTAAGTAATTATTGTTTTATTTATATTTTACCTTTATATCAGCAACAAATCCAAGTGTGTATATACACATATACATATACATATATATATATATATAATTTACATTTTGGATGAAGAAAAAACAGGATACAAAGACCAACAAATGATTTTGAAAATATAATCTCTCATTCACAAAGAGCATGAAGAAACATACAAACAGGTGCCTGAGAAACAAAGCAGAGGCTTATCTGTTAAGGCCTCACCAAGAACATCACAGACAAATAGAAACATCACCACAAATACTTAGTGGTAAATAGAAATGCATCCATAATGGTTCTTTATTTGTTATCGAGATTTATTATATTTTAGTTAGGTGTGTGTGAATGGTTAGGTATGAGATTATGTGCATGCGAGTGATTGGTTACCAGAGATTAGAGATATTGTATCTATCTGTAGCTGGAGTTAAGGTGTAAACCACACAATGTGGGTGCTGGAAATTGAACTCAAGTCTTCTGCAGGGCAGTGTACAATTCTAATCTCTGAGCCATCTCTCCAGTCACTTTTATAATGGTCAAATAGGCACAGTTTCAGTAACAAAAGCTATACTCTCAAACTATATATCAGTTATGAAACTGCTTTAGGTGGATGTGGAGAAATTGTTTTCATTTTATAAGCTTTATTAAATAAAAATAATATAGGTTATTTCTAGTTTAATTTAAAAAAAAGAGTTGAGTCATCTTCACGATGTTTCCATTTAACTGTCTTCATTTGTAAAATTTCTGTTTCCCGTGGTGTATGCTTTAAAGTTCCAGGTTTATATACACCATAGAAGTAGGTTTGCTGTTTTCTTATTTCT
Organism: Dicrostonyx torquatus; assembly: GCA_028555095.1. Taxonomy (NCBI): domain Eukaryota; kingdom Metazoa; phylum Chordata; class Mammalia; order Rodentia; family Cricetidae; genus Dicrostonyx; species Dicrostonyx torquatus. The sequence continues at coordinate 594,180 of JAQHUG010000321.1, forward strand.
GGGAAAATCTAGGGGAAATTATTGTATGTCTTCATGAACTTACAAAGGTATAGATAGATTCATACCTAAAATCATTTAGATTCAAAAATTATAGAGATAGACTTTTATACTGAAAGAGAAGACAAAGATTTCTTTCACTCTATTTGATTCCATAAGTTAGAAGTAGAGACTGTAAAAATGTTGATCATGTTGATACTTAATGTATTTATATGAAAAGCATAAAAGGCCCAGCATGAGATTGTAAATAACTAAGCAACTGTGAATTTCTTCTCTCTTACACACCGTTTCAATATAATTTAAAACTTGAGTGATAAGCCACATGGGGTGGGCTGAAGTATATATATATANATATATATATATATATAATTTACATTTTGGATGAAGAAAAAACAGGATACAAAGACCAACAAATGATTTTGAAAATATAATCTCTCATTCACAAAGAGCATGAAGAAACATACAAACAGGTGCCTGAGAAACAAAGCAGAGGCTTATCTGTTAAGGCCTCACCAAGAACATCACAGACAAATAGAAACATCACCACAAATACTTAGTGGTAAATAGAAATGCATCCATAATGGTTCTTTATTTGTTATCGAGATTTATTATATTTTAGTTAGGTGTGTGTGAATGGTTAGGTATGAGATTATGTGCATGCGAGTGATTGGTTACCAGAGATTAGAGATATTGTATCTATCTGTAGCTGGAGTTAAGGTGTAAACCACACAATGTGGGTGCTGGAAATTGAACTCAAGTCTTCTGCAGGGCAGTGTACAATTCTAATCTCTGAGCCATCTCTCCAGTCACTTTTATAATGGTCAAATAGGCACAGTTTCAGTAACAAAAGCTATACTCTCAAACTATATATCAGTTATGAAACTGCTTTAGGTGGATGTGGAGAAATTGTTTTCATTTTATAAGCTTTATTAAATAAAAATAATATAGGTTATTTCTAGTTTAATTTAAAAAAAAGAGTTGAGTCATCTTCACGATGTTTCCATTTAACTGTCTTCATTTGTAAAATTTCTGTTTCCCGTGGTGTATGCTTTAAAGTTCCAGGTTTATATACACCATAGAAGTAGGTTTGCTGTTTTCTTATTTCTGGGAAAATCTAGGGGAAATTATTGTATGTCTTCATGAACTTACAAAGGTATAGATAGATTCATACCTAAAATCATTTAGATTCAAAAATTATAGAGATAGACTTTTATACTGAAAGAGAAGACAAAGATTTCTTTCACTCTATTTGATTCCATAAGTTAGAAGTAGAGACTGTAAAAATGTTGATCATGTTGATACTTAATGTATTTATATGAAAAGCATAAAAGGCCCAGCATGAGATTGTAAATAACTAAGCAACTGTGAATTTCTTCTCTCTTACACACCGTTTCAATATAATTTAAAACTTGAGTGATAAGCCACATGGGGTGGGCTGAAGTATATATATATATATATACACATACATACACACACACACACACATATATATATGTATAGTGTGTGTACATATATGCATGTGAGTATATAGGTATATACATATATATTTATATATATTTGCTTGGTTTTGGTTACCGTTCTTCATTCTCCTTCAAAATTACCTTTACAGGAAGTTAATACAGCTATCGTCTCACATATGTCTTTTATGTACTCTGCATTAATACCATACACAATACTATGTATACTATGAACTATCTAGCATATATTACAGGCACAAATTCTTTCTGGCTTTGCAACATTGGTGACTAACATCATATGTAACACACCAAAGAGCAAGGAGGATAACAGGCGAAGCTTCCAGAATTCAATGATCTAATTTTCGTCCACAATGGTCCACATTTTCACCAGGTCATGAAATTTCTTTTTCTAGGTCAATTTACTATGAGTCAATTTGCTATGAGAATCTATTTAGCATGGATTTTTTAGATTTTGTGTCCTGAAAATCTATAATTGTATACTTTAAATGCTTAAAAGTATCACATACATTCAACATTTGAAAGGGGAAACATATTTTGACCTATGTCAACTCTCAGGAAATCTGCGCAACAACACAAAAGTAAGGCTACATAATAGTCTTTGTGATTTGTTTTTAATAATTTTTACAATTGAATTTGTAATCAATTTCCTTTGTTCCCAGAAGAAACAAAAGCATAAGCATAAACATCACAATCACTATAATTCCAGGATCTTTCTGTGGAAATAGTTATGAACTACAAGTAAGTGTGGCTTCTCCTGTGTTGACTGTTAAGAGAATTATAATGTCCATGTTACAATTGAGAGGAGAGAACACTTGCATGTCATTCTGAGACAGTATAAATGAACAGGGTCATTTATCCATCACACGGGGAAATTAAGAACTTTGTTATAAAAAGACCTGGAAGTAGCTGAGCGATTTACTATTCAATAGTTGATTTCTACTTATTGTTTCTAAAATATTGCCTTAAAATTTGGAGTAGTTTCGCTATGAAAAGAAACAAAGCTTCACTATAAAAAAAAAGAAACTTTCAAAGTAGTTTTCATAGTTAAGATTTTTTTTATCTAAAAACACATGGATAGATGTCACCTTTTGTCAATTTGTGAAATTGTGTCATTATTTGATGACTCATAAGAGGTCAGCCAATTTGTAAGTTGTTGTCACACTATGATATGTGTAGATAATAATAGCCTTACACGAAAAAATATATATATTAGAAGATATTTAATTGCATCTAGAGTTGTGGTGTGTTTCAAAAAACTATTCATGATATTACAAATCTATAACATTTGAGAAGGATTTCTCTAAAGTATTGAGAACAATCTCTGAATATTTGATACATTTTAATTTTTAAAACATTTTATAAATATGGTCATATTGCTCTGTATGCTTCCCTGTCCACTGTGCATGTCTTTTAGCCACAGAGGCCAGAAATGTGTCACAGTTATTAGCTGTTATGCATCATGTGGGTTCAGGAAATGCAACTCAGTTCCTCTGGAAGATTAGTACTCTCAACTGCTATACCATCTCTGCAGCCAATGCTTTATACTTTTAACAGATAGTTGATTAATGGCATCCATGAATACACTAC
>JAQHUG010000321.1:603712-629967 GCA_028555095.1 Dicrostonyx torquatus
GCTCCTGAGGGAGGATTTACTCTTTCTTAACCTAGAAAGGAGAGATTCCATCACAGGCATGGTTCTTTTTTTACTGAGTGTGTAAACCAATGACTAAGACACAGCTGCCTTTCCCAACAGACTAGGGGAGACAGGGCGGGGAAGGGGTATGAGGATGGCAGGGAAAATCCACTACTGCAGCTAGCTAGCAGCAGCAGCCTCAGGTCCAAGTAAATAAATAAATAAATAAGCATCCTCTACAGCAGCCAAAGAATGAGCACCAGTTCCATGCTGTCTGTGTATTTACGAACATATCAGTCAATATTAAAGAGGATTGAGAAGAGCAGAAAGGAGAGAGAGCACGAGCACCCTTGAATTCTCTTCTCTTGTTTATGGCTGCCTCGCATTTATCAAACACTGGCTCCTACAGACATATCATACTTTGGTGATGCTGTCAGTTCTTCCTCAAACAAATTGCTCAGCCTGCCTTTTCTTCCTCTTGGCTATAAACATTGCTTTCAGGCTCTGATTTATGTCTCTCCCACCAGCCTACTGTTTGATTAGGTCTTGGTTAGATTGGAGGGTGGCAAGCTTTACTTCCTGAACACAGATTAAACGCTTCACAGGTCTTTCTATGTACAGGGGAGACAGGGTGTGTGGGGATCCAGTGAACTGCTGATTTTGGCTAGGGGCAGTCTGTGCTGTCTGCTAGTAGTTATGATTAGGCAAATGCTACCGTTAGTCAGTCAGAAGTTTCTTAGTTGCTAGCTTTAGTAGTGGTGGCATTTACTGCTAATAGATTTATATATCCCTTAAATATAATTCATTTTTATGCAGTACATATCACATAAGAAGAAACTCTTTTTAAAGTGTCTTCTTGGTGTATCAGTGCTTTAACTTTCTGTATTTCATATTGTTACTATTTTTTTTTACAATTTTTGGAAACTTAATTAAGCTTTCATTTCTCATACAAGGAAGAACAAGCCCCTGGTCAGAACCAAGCCAGTGTTAAAATTAAGCCAGGGTAGTTTCAGGGGTTAAAAGTTTTAAGACTCTAAGTCTCTTCAATATCATTTAAGAGTTTGTACCCAATGGGTCCTTACAAAACAAACAGATAGGAAATAAATATGTTCTACCAAATATTTGTTTTCGACAAAAATATAACTTGAGAATTACAAAAGGAAAAAGAGAAAGACACACACACAGAGAGATTCTGCTTTAAGATAAAAGCCATGTTTTGTTATTATCCCATACAAAGGGAAGAGAAAAAGATCAAGAGGATGGGAAACACAATATGTTATAGAATGCAAAGCACACAGGCTGAATATCTGCAATTAAGACCTCATTTGACCACGAAGTAGATGCTGTTCAGTTCACTTCTTCTCAAACCACATTGCTTCCCATGCCTGGCGGGGGCACTTCTGAGAAGAAGAAATCCTGTTCACATAAAAAAAAAATATACCTGGAACTAAAAAAAGAAAGAAAGAAAGCAAAATGTAACAGAGAATAGATACGTGCAGAGACACCTGATTTTCCTGAATATTTTCTTTTTATCAGTGCTTTAATACTTCCTGCTATAAGATATTCGAATTAACAGTTTGCTATAGTTACCAATAAATGCGTTCAGATTAGTGCTCAGGTGAATATACATAGTTGCTTGCGATTTTGTACATGAACTTCACCAGATATTTTATAGAAAACGCATTGTATGTTTAGTATATTTACCATGGCACTAATGCTTCTCAAATCTCTTATTCTTTTATGTGTCCTCAAATGACTTAAGTCCTTTCAAGATCATTTCTTCTTGTCAGTGATGTTGGAGCAGAGTGCACTCACTTCTCCCTTTGTTGATAACAGACATTTTGAAAGCAGTCTGTCTAGGTGGGGGCCCACATCTGACAGCTTCAAGAAGCTTATTCCCAAATAAGCTGTAATTGAGAAAAATAAATCTTACTGCAAAAGATTCTGAGTGGATTTTTTTTGTGGGGGGGGCTTGTTTTTTGTCTCAGATTCTGCAGATTGTTTCATTGTCTTTTTCCTGTTTCTCCAACTTGATAATGCAAGTGTGTAACATAGCTAAGCAGCAACCAATGTTGTGACTGGCCCCCATGCCTTCCACCAGCAGGTCTTAAAGTATAAAACTGTTTGTCCTTCATTGAAACAGTGAACTTGCATTATATTTCTTAAAGAAAAAAAAATTACTTAAATCACTTAAAGAGTAAAATGTAAGTGAAGAATTGTTGGATGACATCCTAACTGTGTATTTAAGAGTGTCCTAAAATAAGCAATGCTTGGCATTACTTTCCCCTTTATCATAGGGAGTTGGTTGATAAACTCTGATTGCAAAAAGCTAAATCACCAATCACCTATTTGAAGAACCCAGAGATAAAGAAATAGGGTAACATGTATTGCTACTGTACTGCTGTGCTTTGCTTTAATTCTGATCTGTGTCCCGAAATATACATTGAGAAAGTTCTCATGTCAATGCATTCCATTTCATTAAACACCTTGACAAAGTCAAAGCTTCTATACTGGTGACCGAGGCGGTTGGAGAAACAGGTGAACACAATCATGAGCCTGAGCAGCAAAGTTTCCAAACTGAAGGAGGAGACTTTTGCCAAACTGGTAGCTGTCTTTCTAACTTACTCTATTTATAGCTCTAGCAACCAGTGGTAAAAATAAATATAATCTCCCTGAGGGCAGATACAATTTATACATCTGTGCATCTTTCCATTCTTAGTTTAGTAAATCTATAACAAATCAAATGACATTGAACAATGTGGGTTTCCCAGTCTTAGCCTCACAATACAGCAGCGCTCACAGTTTGATATATATATATATATATATATATATATATATATATGAAAATTTTGTTATTCTTGTAGGCCTATATTTGTTTCTCAGTTGTGTCTTAGAAAAAACTTAAGTGTGTAGACAGATAACATGCTTGTACCTTTCTGTGAATTCAGTCTGACCAATCATTCTCAACTCCTTCCCTACCCATTTTTCTTTTTCATGGTTAAAGAATCCCAGATAATTTATGTCAGAGTGGATCAAAAACTCAATCTATAAAAAAAAAAAAAGAAAAAGAAAAAGAAAGGCATAGCTTAAATGTACTGGTTTAACCTAAAATAGTTAAGAGGACAAGTACATTGGCAACATTTTAGTTGAAAATGTCAAGAATTTTAGAGTGTAGTTCTTGAAGAAGGAAAAAAGCCATGTTCCCTAAATTCCCCAAGTACAGAGGTAGTTTGGAGTAACCTGGAGTTGGAGGCACTGAAGCCCCCTGCTGTGTGATGATGCAAATGACATCTTAGGCTTTATGTGTTCAGCAGCAGCAGGCAAACACAGGAGAGCAGCAGAGAGAACTAGGAAGTATTTTTCTGACTTATGGCAGTCAACAACAATGCTTTAACCTGTTAAAATCTGAAATAATCCAAAGAGTGTGTCTGCACGCCATCTCACGGCAAAGCATCAGAGAAAACACATTTTGTTTAGAGATTCCTAAATCACTCCTGGTAGGATTATGTGCGTTTTCATTAACAACTGTTGAACATTTGATTTTCTTGTAAACTATCAGGCTTGTGGGTCAATTTAATGTCGATGAATAGCAGAGAAGGCTTCGTGTGATAGGCCTGCTCATTGGTGTTTGGAGAACTGCTCTTAGTAAGGGGTTGTTCACTAGTGTTCCTTACAATACATAAAATAGATTACTGCCTTTGTTCATTTGTTTGTTTCCTTTTTTGTTTGTTTTTTTTTCTTTTTGGCTACAGGAATTAAATTTTTTATCTCTGTTCAGATAAATTGCTGCCAATAAGTGGCATGTATTTCTATGAATCCATATCATAAAATGTTGATATTCTAACATAGGAATAGTCATCAGATGAGTCCCTAAAAATGGTAAGATCTAAACATTTAATGTTATTTTCAGCATGCCACAAAAGCCCACTGGATAATAGCTATGAATGAAATTTTTCTTGAATTCCTTTTGCAAAAGAACAAAACACTTGATATATTGTGCATATTGATTTTTATCTAAGAATTAGGCCAAAAGCTTCTCATAATGTGTTTGGTGGGTTTCCTTAAAGAGAAAAAATTACTGTCCTCTTAGAAAAGGTATTCTGCTTAAAAATTATGCAAGTAAATATTCTCCTTAATTAGGCATGAGTTAAATAATGCCAAAATAAGTGAAGTAATCATTGAGCAGGGAAATGTATCTTGGTTATTTAGTTGTGTATACTCATGCATGTTCACACTTAAAATATATCATTACTTTTAAGACTAAAGGCCAATCTTGTTAGGTTTTTAAATAATGAAAATCTGTGGTAATAATGTGATAGATGAGGAAAAGGTGAGTTTTTCTTACATTTTAGTCTTTTCTCCGCCTTTCAGTGAATATGTTTTTTTCAACAATGACAAGAATGGATTCTTCCACTAGAAACAACTAAGATTTAAAAATTGGAAAATATCAATAGGGTTGAGAATTTATTCTGGATCTTTGTGCTTTTGAGAGTAAATCTTTAAAACCTGCAGCTGTCTGAATAGGTGGAAGATGAAGTTATCAGGCCTTCCTTAGACAGAGATGGTCATTCATTATTCAGTGTAGACTTTAGAGGTCTGAAGTAAATATTAGGATGGTCGTTATTCAACATTGGGATAACTCAGAGTCAGTCAATAGATTTCACTTAAATATTTAAAGTATCTGCCACCCGTTTCAGTGTTGCTAAGGAAGACCATATTTAGTCATAGGAAATGATTAAAATAAAAATAAGTTTTCTTTTGCTTCTAGGAACATAAAATCTTCAAGCAAAATGTGATCAAGTAGTACCGATAATTTCATGTTATAAGGAAATAAAAGTCCTTTTAGAGGTTCAATTGGGTCCCTAATAAAGTTATGAGTGTTATGATGATTAATCTACAGAACAGAGGTACTGCTTCTCCTTGGGAGTAGAATGGAAAACCACTATTCCTGACAAAGATGTGAAGACTGAAGTATGTGGGCCTTTATTGATTCTGTGTACTTTATAAAGCCAATTAATTTCTTGCAATGAAATATTTTTACTTTCTGGGATAAAATTATTTACACTTAAAAGTACAGGTGCCTTGATGGTGCTTATTTAAACATCAAAGCCTGGAATATTCAATGTGTAAGTATACTTGTAATTTCTCTATAATTTCATCTTTTATTTTACCTTGCCACTTATCCCTACTCTTGTAGGAAATGACCACGACACCTTTACTTTATTCTTATTTTTATACTTCGTATGTCCTCTGATTTTCAATCTGTACAAATAAGTTTAGGCTGAAATGAATAACTATGAATTACAAATTAGAATATATATTAAATAAATAAATAAATCTGTATTTAAAGGTTAAATAAAAGTGTGCACAAAACATAACTGCCACTCCTTTGCCATTCTTTTCTATTTTATCTGTTGAAGTTTGAATAATAACCTGGCTTGTTTTTACTCTCCAGGAACATAATAGTCTCTTTTCATGACCACGCTACTGACCTGGAGCAATACACATTAAACTAAACTAATGAAGGATTGTGAATAGTTAAGGAAGAGGACTTTTGTAAAATGATATTTTCTGAAGATGTTCAAGGAATGGAATTTCACAACCACTAAAGGACAGTCCTTAATGTTTTGTAGTAATTACTGTGTTTTTTGAGAGTTCCACCTCTTTCATCTAGTAATAAAAATGGCAAAAAAAAAAAAAAGAGGAGGAAAGGAATGTGAGTCAGGCAGCCAAAAACACCCAGCAATGCCTGGCAGAGCTGACAGAATTAGCATATGCTAGGCTGAGTATTTCCCTCTGTTGTTATATAATCCCCTTCTAATAGGAAATCAGTTCTCATACTTAACCCTTTTGGAAAGACGAGAATTCTCCCATTGTTATATTTTTGGCTTTGCTTAGTTTATTTTCTCACAAATTGTGTAAATCATCTATTGAAGGGCTTTTATATCAAGCCCCCTTTCTCATCCAGTCTCCTGTATACAAATGTTCCATTTTGTGTTCAACTTCGAATTCAAGGAGCAACTTTTCTATAGCCTTCTCTGAGAGGATCTAATTAGCATTTGAGTCTCCCTTTACTCATGTGCAGCTTTCTTTAGAAAATACATTAGTTCTGCGAGGTTTCCCTGAGGATTCATAATACTCCAGTTTGTTACATGTACTGTGATATTCAGTGCGCCTTAATTATGCACGTGTCCTCATTTCAAAGGCTTTTCAGGGATCATATGGGATAGAACAGGGGTCTAGCTGTAAGTTCACTGTCTCTTATTAATGTGTAGGTGGTATTCAGAAGAAGGTGTTTCTGGAGGCAATTATATATCTATGGCACCAATATAGCAAAGAGTTACTCACTTCTGCGTTTACTAGTGCCTCTGCCAAGGCAGAATTAGATTTGCCATTGTGATACATAATGTAGTATATGTTATTTCTACACAGTTCTTTGCTCTAGGAATGAAATAAAGTAAGTTGAAAAGTGTGTCCTTTACTCTGAATAAGAGACTATTCCTTTGACTCATTCTACTGACATAAAGATCGTCTCTGTATCAATAACCTGCTCCCAAATTAGACTATTAATACATTTTGTTGTTGTGGGGTCCTGATGTTTTGCTGGTTTCCGTGTGAGACTATAGATTTTTAGATAGCATTAATTGCTTGCAATCTTTATGGACTGTCAAGTGTCAGTGAAAAGCTAAAATTGAGACATGATATGATCTGGTTTTAATTTGCATGCAGGTGGAAGACTGAGCATTTACTAGGAAAGAGAGAGTTTTAAAATCTTTTTTAAAAATATTTTTAAAGAGATTTTGCAGATGAAGCATTACGATTAGCTTGTTTATTTTATGGCATCATTCATAAACACAGATTGCTGGCAATCCATGATATTTGAAGTGTTTTTGTATTGATTGTGTTCTTCCTATTTTTAATTTAAATTGTGTTATTTCACCTACACACATCGTCAATATCTACATAAACCATAAGAAATATTGGTTTAATATGAAATTATGACTTTTTAAATTTTACGTTTCAACATCCAAAACCTTTTATTAACCCTTTAATTGATAAATTGTTTGATAGTTTTATACTGTATATTTTAAATCCATTTACAACTCCAACACTACCTTCAGGGACTAGTACCTAAAGATCTATCTGATATGTTTGTTTTAGTAGACAAAGACATGCCATTTGACCTTTATTGGTTGTTATGAACATTTATGTCTTTCTAGTGCTTGAAAGAACTAAGTCTTATTATTTTGTCCAGTCTATGATCTATATAACAATTTCATGTGGTTTGGATTAGAGCATTTTGATGGTTATGTACTTAGGTCATCCCAAGAGTACAAGGTACACAACAAATGCATCTTAGTTGGTTTGTATCTTTGAAAAATAATTTCACTCCATGGATGAGTTTGTTGTCTTCCAATACAGTTAATAATGACACAATTCTTTATTTGGAGCCAGATATTTATGTATTTATGTTACATCTGCCAACATGCTAGTCTCCTAAACAGAATAAATATTTGCTGTAAATTTTTATTTATATATAATATATAAGACAATCACAAGGAGATGCTACGTACAGTAAAGAATTCTAAGCACTGATATACTTGACAAAACTGCAGATTCATATTGCTTTCAGGGGCGGCAGTCAGCTCAAATTTGCACTGAGAACAATTCTCTCAAGCTCTAAGTCTTTCTGATTTCTTTGGGGTAAACACATCTTTCTTAAGCTTTCTACAGAAAGCTCTCAATTTCCAGTTCCTAAAGTATTCATGATAATGAGTTTGTCTAAACACTAGCACTTCTCCTTATCCTTCTACTTCTAATAGCTGTCATTTCCAGAATAACTTATCAACAAGAAGGAATTAAAAACTGACCTTGATCCAAGAGATTATGAATACACTGACCTGCTTTTGTTATTGCCAAGCAACAGAGAAGCATTCTCTGGTTAGTCCCTAAAGTAAGAGAGATTTAGGATGCTTCTCTGTTAGCTAGCAGAGCTGCTTTTCAGAATTGTGCAAAATATTGCTGTTATTTTTAAATGCTTAGTCATGCTTCTTCAGTTGAACACCCATGTTAGTTATGATGCATCTGGTTTGTTTCTCTTTTAACATTTGAAAAGCAGAGGAAGGTAGGATTGGAATATTAACTGCCTCTGGAAGAGAATTTTAAGTATAGTCACTGAGACCCTAAGACTGAGAGAAAAAGGCTCCAGGGTTTGCAGTGACTTCATTTCAATGTAAAGTGTTTTAAGAGCGCTTTTCCTAAAAGTTCCAGTGACATGCAGCTTTCTTAAGGTATTTTCTTTTGCCTTTGCATTTAAGAATTCAGTTTCCCTGTAGTATGTTAGAGTCTTGACTGCTTTATGACTCACTGTTTGAAAATAAGCTATTAAATAAGCTAACTTATTATTTACTCAAGGCCAGGTGTTAAAACCATTTCACCACATTCTTGGAGAAACAGACATTCTAAATGAACACTCACAGTAGAGTCAGGTTGCTCACTTTATTAATGGTTTTAGGGGAACTGATGTTAATGATTATATTTTCCCAGTGATTTTACTGCTACTTTAACCTCACTTTTATAAAAATGAACCACAAAGCAAGAAGCCTCCATCTCTGCTTCGTGAGTGCTGATTCACCTTCCGGACACCCAGGAAAAAAGATAAAGTTGTTTGGGAAGCAATTGACAAATATTTTAATATATCACTGATTTGTGTTTGGTATATTAATAGCATTCTAATAGGTGTATAGTAAGATAGGACCATTTAATATTTTAAACGTAGCCACATAGTATCTGAAATATCACATTTCTCAGACATTTTCTTCTTAATCACCACAGCTCAGCTATTTTAAAGATGTAAGGTATTTTTTTCTTGTGACTTTAAATACTAAAGCATCTTAGGATAAGTAGTTGTGTAGAGCCCTAAAATTAAGATAATATCCATTATATTCATTGATATTCATGGTATTCAGATGATATTGCGGTAGAATTGTCCTTACAGATAGATGCTGACAAAGTAAAACCCATACCAGATAATTTCTTATCTACTGGTTTATGTTAATTTTATTCTACTATGGATATACTATAAATAGACAACATTAGTAATGTTTAAAACCCTATCATTTATTTCATTCAGTTACATATAGTAGTTAGATAGACCCTTATACTAATAAAAGGCTTTTCAGTTTTATTTTAAATTTTGTCTCATTTTACCCCCAAATTTGTTAAGACAGAAATCATTGTCCTGAAGGATATGCTAGCACAAACGCCCTTTTAGTTTATGTTTAATGAGACTAATCTCTTCTAGTTTAGTAATGCCTTAATATCACATCAGACCTCCTCGCCCAGTGGTCCGCCACAGGGTAACCGGTGCCCAAGGACTGAGGATGTAATGTTTAGGACTCATACTTGGGAACTGGGTTTGGTATGCCAAGTGAGAAAAGACTTTTTTTTTTTTTAAAGAAGATTTTTAGCGGTCCCGACACAGCACTACTGAGTCCATGCTGCTCTTGCCGAGGACATCTGGCTCCCACCACCCACTTGCCATCAGTGGATTCCATATCCTGTTGTGATTTCTGTAGATATCAAGTGTGCACGTGGTACACACGCACTCATCCACACAAATACTTGTGCACCTTTTTTTTTTTAAAGTTAAGACTTCTTTGGTCTCTAATGATTTTTATTATTAAATATGAACTAATTCCAATTTGTAAGTTTTGTAATTTTTAGTTTAGAATTATTTTCTAGAGACTCAATGTCTGTGTAAAAATTAAAAACTTTTACTAACCTTTGCTTTTCTTTAGCATAATTTATCCATCAACTGTTTAAATCCTGGCCATATGGTTGAACAAGGTTGAAACAGTCTCTGTCCTTATGGAACCCCCAACTACAGGAAAGCACATAATAAAATATCAGAGGATGTAACACGTTCTTTTCTTGAGAGTTAAAAATAAATTCTCTTCCTATTGCGGTATCTTTTCAACAGTAACAGAACATGAACATACCAACCCGATGGTGATATCACAGATTTAACAACAATGCACTGGGCTTTTAACTTTTCTTTATTTGAGGTTGGATTAAAGGGCTCTCATTTCTTTCTAGTCCTTTATCCTGACAACATTCTCACTATGATGCCAGCTTCCTTTCTGTCTTTTATTATTATTATTATTAACACAACTTCAAAGCAGCTGAAAAGTGAACAAGAAATATTCAAGCATGCTCATTCCAATGGATTTGTACAAAAAGATGATTCGTTTAATTTCATAAAACGGCAGCAGGCCAGAAAAGTCGTTGACCAGGTCAAATGAGGCAATACTTGGGGGAGGGGACTGAGAGGAGTATATGTATAACAAGCAACAATATTTACTTTTTCAGAGCTGGAGTTCCGCATGAGAAACTCTGATGTTACTAGCCACAGTCCTTTCAAGAGCTGCATTGCCTCAGGGAAACATTTTTAAAGTGCTCTATCTAGAAACAGTGTTCCTTGTGCTGTCATAAATGTCAGATAATATATGTCTGTGTGTATATGTATATATTCACATATACATGTGTACATATGTATGTGCATGTATGTATGTGTGTGTATATATGTATATGTGTGTGTGTATCCTTCAGCCTTGCTCACATTATGAAATCTTGAAACCTACTTTCCAGGCAAGTCTGCTCTGAATTCAACTAAACTCTCAGCCACTTGGAGAACAAAGCTAGGGAAAACATGAACATGCTATTTAATAATTTCAAAAATAAATTTTCACTATCATTTAAAATATAGGGAAGAAAATATATAACCACGGGGGCAACCTATAATTATTTTTGATATTTTCTTATTTCTTTTAACACTAGAAAAGATGAGCGACTTCATAGTTCTAATACAGTATTGTTTCTCAGTATTATGTTATTACTGACTAGCGCTAAACTTAGAAAGGACAATATACATGTAATAGATAAAGTCACACTGTTCTATTTTTCATGCTCTATACTTGAGAAGTTGTAATGTTAGTGGCCTAGTGTATATTTAGGGACTTATTTATTTGGATTACATACAACAGTAAAATGCACAGTTAGAAAAACTTCAGCTTACCCATTATCTTTAATTTTACTTTCTTTTTTATTTCATAAGAAACTTTTAAATTAAAGCAATTTAAGTAAATGCTTGTTGTAGGTGATAATTTTCTGGAGTGTAGTTTCATACCAAATGATTTATTTTGAATGTGTGCTCAGTTTTAGAGTGTAAGTGAGAGAGGCATACTTGGAAACTTTCACAGAGGGAATTAGGTAGGGCTGTTTGGTCATCTTCATGTCTTCCTGGCTGACTTGGTCCTGTTTTTGGTTTGTTCAAAGCTATCACCAGTAAGTTAAGACATATTTTGTTCTTCTATGGACGTTATAATCCTTACTAATTGACAAGTGTAAACTGCTTTTATATTGTTGTTTTCAGATATATTTTGCAGCACGAGGCCATTATTCTTAAGCAGAAAGATATATCACATTTCTTTCATGTCTTTTAATATTTAAGATATCATAATTTTCAAATCATCCAGGTTTGTTTCTATTTCTTTTTAAATTCTTATATTAGCCTTGTATTTGTCCAAACCCTTAGAATTATTTGAATTGGAATTTAAAATGCCGACATTTTTATAGTTTTAGAACTGTTTATTTTAAACTGTTGACAGCACATAAACTCTTTCTCCCTCTCTCTTTCTCTCACTCTCTTTACATATACATGTGTATATACATTATATATATATACATACATAATATTTACATACAAATGTAAATGTGTATATACATATTCATTTAACACCACACACACACACACACACACACACACATATATATATATATATATATATGCAGAAAGATTGAGGGAGAGAGAGTTTATACCATTTACATACACAGAAAAACATATACCCACATACTGGATTTTTTGTTGTCAATTTTCTTGTTATTAATGATACCTAAATTATTTTTATGTTGGTTAATCTTTGGCAATATGGCATAACCATTGAGAACACATGATCAATGGTGGCAAACAGATGGCCCTGGCATGTCATTTTCATTTTCCAAAGGTTTCTACAGAAAGTTCTGTAAAGGCTTCTTTTCATCTTTCTTTGTTTCATCAATCATAAAAGATTCATGTCTCATGGAACTAAAGGTGTTTTCTCTTTAAAAGAGAGACTAAAAAAATAACAAAACCCAAACCAACAATAAGTAGGGAATTCTGAATTTCTTTGAGATCAGAAACAGCAAAGCTGACAATCCAGCTAGAGAAAAGACTGATGGTAATTAAGAGGATAGAAGCAAGAGTATCATAGGATAGACGTAGATATTTTGTATCTTTTATGTATTCTTTATAAGTATGATACAAAATAGTCTCCTAGGAAGATTGGATATATAATTTTATCCCAAATCCACAAATCAGTGTCTGGTGGACTCATTGTTCCCTGACACTGTAACTCTGATGCTAATGATGAGAAAGATTTCATTAGAACTCAGTACAAATTTCAGGTTCTCTTTCATTTCCTATGTTTGGTGCCCAATGATAACAGATCACTGCTAACACAGAACCTTATGACCATCAACATTTCAGTGTAAGTGAACTTTACCTTGTAGAAATAAAATGGAGCCATGCATAACTATCACTGAAAACATCTTACCAAGGAACTTATTTACACTCTTTGTGTCATGCACACCAATGTGGACACCTTCTAATTACATTTTCACTAATTGCTTTTGATTAGGTCATGACCTAAATGGTCTCCAAAATGAAGGTGCATGGTAAGCAGGCCCTAGCTCTCTTTCTAAGGGAATATTTAAAGAGATTCTTATTATGACTTCACACTTTACAAGTGGTCAGCTGCTCAATAGGTATAAACGTTAAGATGTGTAACTAGATATACCTACAGAAACTCTTAAAATCTGAGAAGTAGTTTCATTTCACTGAGCTGCTTCTGCAAAGTAGAGACAACAAAACAAGGCAAATTTGACAAGTACAATCTCTATACTTACTTCCCTGTGTCACTTTCCAGGCATTTAAAGGGAACACTACCTGGAGCAATTAAGAAATCCTTAAATTTGATAAGAACATGACATTTGGGGAAGAAGCCTTCCTTATCCAAAAATATAAGCAAAAGATTGTTGAAAGACAAGGCATTCGAGAAATAAGAAAAAAAAAGATGAAGGAAAGAAAAAAAACGAAAGAGGAAGAAGTTACATGTGAGATGTGTAACAAATATTAAGAAATGGGGTGGGTTCCCACTAGAGAGGTGGCTCGGTGGTTAATAGCATTAATTGCTTTTCCAGTGGACTCAGGTTTTATTCTCAGTGCCCATGTGGTGTTTAACAGTCATCTCTAACTCCAGTTCCAAGGGATCTGACATTTTCTTCTGAATGCACATGGAACACAGACATACATGTAGGAGAAAATGCCCATATGCATAAAATTATATAAGAAAGAAATGAGAAGGGCATCTTTATTAGTGTAAACATGAAGGAACGTGCTACTTGAAATAGCCTCCTTATTGTTATTGCATTGGAATCATTATCAAAATTACAGATGTATATTTTTTTCTCTCGAATATTTTGCAAATTATCTGATTTGCAAAATACTAATTTTATCTTCAAGTTTAAGAACATTGTCTGCAGCAGTTTTTTTTTCTTGAAAGCTTTGGTGGCTGGGTTGATTTTGCACATAGTGACTAGAAATCAAGTTAATTGTATTTCAAAGACCCCAGTTTGCATTGCTTAGTAGTGGTTACAATATCAGACACTCTGTAGTGCTTGATATTTCATCAGAAAGTTTAGGTCTTTTAGAATATTCGTCCTAGTAATTACTGTGTATGAATTAGGGTACAAATCATTTTACAAAAGGAAAAGCCGGAGCTAAGGAGTTTATTTGCTAAAACATCAGAACCCTTTTTCTTTTTTAGTTTAGTTTAGTGTTGCATACATGTGTGTGCTCACAGATGCATGCTTTGTAATAGAAACGAGACTGAAATAATGAAATTGTAACTGTATTAAGTGGGGGAAAAATAAACCAAGGCTTAAAATAGGTTATGTGGGGAAGTTTGTGAAAGAAATATGTATTTGCACAATCAGATGAAAGTTTAAAATGAACTCTACAACACATTGGATTTAAATGTGATCTCATTTCAACTCCATTTAAATCTTATTTGAGAGGCTACACAGTTTAAATGGAAAGCACATGTTCAAGGCATCAAGAATGAATGTTCCGATTATGACTGCCAGTGGCAGTCTCCATCACTAGGATTCTCTCTAGGGGTCAGCTGCTCCAAGGGTGTTAGGCTTGGATCCTCTCCAAACATCCTTTTCAGCTGGAAGACCGATTCCATTTGAACATCTAAATCAAAATAAGTGGAAGTGCTTGGCAAAGGTTAGGGTGTGATAATGTCTTTGACATTAAGTGAAAAGTTTTAATTAGACAAAGTTTATGGCATGTGTAATGTTTATTAGATTCTGATAGCAAATATTTCTGTGTTTTAAAATACTTCATAGATATAAAATGAAATGAGTATTTGAAAATCTTATTAGTAGATATGCATATAAATTAATAAATATTGTATCCAATCCCTTGTTTATAGCATGTGTGTGAACATATATACTGTTTGCATTTCTATACTTTTAGCTTATTCTTTGTTTTAAAAAATGTAATATAGGCATATCTTTGGAAAAATACTTATCTGGTAAAATATTTTTCAAAGAAACATCTAGGTTATTAGAAAATATCAGATTTAAGATTTGGAAAGGAGCCAGGTGGTGGTGGTACATGCCTTTAATCCCAGCATACAGGAGGCAGAGGCAGATGGATTTCTGTGAGTTCGAGGCCAACCTGGTCTACAAGAGCTAATTCTAGAACAGGCACCAAAGCCACAGAGAAACTGTCTCAGTGAACTAAAAAAAGAAAAAAATTGGAAAGGGAAACTGGGTTATGCCAAAAAGAGTCTTTACTATGGAAAGATTGTGTTACAACATACTCCATAAATGAATTTTAATTTATTAATACTCAAAACAAAAAATATTCTTAAATTGTTCTAAGTGCACTTTAGATTCTTATTAAAAAATATTTCCAAACTAGATTACTAAACATTTTAGTGGAATGTGGAAAGATGTTTCTTTTATCTAAAGGAGATGGGTTTGTGCTCTTATTTGACAATTTAATACTTTACTCTCTTCAAGGTAAAATAATTTTAAAATTACTTAGTTCTTTATGAAACTGTACAGTTAGTAATAAATCCATAAATTTACTTAAACCAAGTGTATTATTTTCTTAAAAAGCCAAAAGCTTATTATTTCCATTTTAAGTATATTGTTAAATAGAGGTTCTATTGATTAATTTAGGAAAGATTTCATAATAACCCTAATCATAATACAAAAAGTAAAACTCCATTCATTGTAGAGCGAGGCTAGTACAGTGTTTGTGGGTGATAGAGGTCAGTCCTCAACTAAATTCACTGACAACCTCAGATGCCAGCGTGGGCTGCCAGCACAGTGGCTTTTGACTCTGCCAGAAAGTCAGCTGCAGCTGCAGGGAACACTCTTCTGTTCCCTCCCTCCTTTTCCCTACTTCCCTGCTAAGCCTGTGGATTTTACAATTGCCACAGAGAGGACAGAACTGGGAAGTGTAATTCTGAGTGATGACTTATGCTATCAGTGTGTTTCAAATCAGCTGATTAGGGACAACAAAATATCAGCAGATAAGAGTGGATGTGCCCATGTTAAATAATCTACTTAGATGTTTCAGAGAGTAAAATGGTGAGAATTTCTTCCAGGTTCACATTCTATCTTCCTCATTTGGGGAGTTTCTGGTAAAATAGCGGTAATAGTAAATCATGTAATGCCCCTGTTTCTCATAGTACTGTTTTCTGTATTTGGAGAAAACCAGGGAGTGTGGGTAGAGGGCAGTGCTAGTTTTTTGAGGTAGGATATTGCTGGCCTGACCCTTGCTGATACTTGTCTGTGTAGTATTGGGAAAGTGATTTTCACTTTCAGATGTAAAGATATTTTACTGATGAATAAAAACTATGGCATCTATCTCATGGGGTGTGTAGTTATCGAGGTAAATGATGAAACCTCAATAAATCATAGAAAATATAAGAAGAAATTAAAAAAAAATAACAAATGAAAATTTTGTGTTAAATCCTCAGATATTGGGCTGCAGGTTATATATTGATGTTTTACACTTTATTTTTAACAGAGTATTCTAAGAGTTAAAAGGAAAACTAGCCTGGTGAGAAAGATTTGACTACCCTGGAAGTAAACACAGAAACATCTTAATGAATATTAACACTATCCTATTTAATTTTGCAGTTTGTTTGGGGTTAAAGAAAGAAGTGCCACCAACGGTTGAAGGAGAGTATATTACTGTTAAAAATATTTAAACGAATACTGGCTGAATAAGCTTAATCACTCTCATTTTGAGCACCCTACAGCATCTCTACATTTCAGTCTAGAAAGCCTTTTTGTCTTCTTTTTCCTTCCCCCACCTTTTTTTTTTTTACCTCCAGTATTATATTTTCTCTGAAAGTCAACCATAAGCTACCCCATCCATGCTATTTCTTTGTTGAACGTGTTAACTGTATTTCTGGCATCATTGGACTTTGGTACAGATGAGTTTCAGAAATGAAATTAGATCAAACATCAGCATGGTAGTGAACAATTGTGCACAAGCATGAGATGCTGATAAGGATGAAGGAACACCTGCAGTCCCATAGAGCTGGCATCATCAAAGCAGCCCTGCATTGTCAGCATCCAGGGCAATTATATCTTAGTGAAAAATACTGTATAAGCAGTGTGAAAATTTTTTGCTTATGCTTCTTTGCATTCTTGTTCGAAGTGAGGTACACACACACACACACACATCACTGTGTCACGTAAATAATATTGATTTCTCACATGGCCAATGTAGGATATACAGCTGATAAGCTTTACACGTATTGGAGATACCAAAACTGGTGGTGGTGGGCCGGTATAGTGTGTGGATTTGTTTGTCCTTCTGATGTCACATAAGGTCAACTTTTCAGAGAAATAGTAGTTCACATTAAGATTCTTCATAGGATGAAGGTCATAGGATAGGTACCTTGGCCAGGTTTTTATAAACAAATGAATTTTTTTGTGTTTCCAGACATAGACACAAATTCATGATTTTTATATTTTGAGTTTAAAACAGATAAAATGTAGTTTTATGTATTTATACAGCTCCTTCTTTATTTGCATCCACATGTCTGTATCAATGAAAATGGAGTTTTATGTATTTATACAGCTTCTTCTTTATTTGCATCCACATGTTTGTATCAGTGTAAACTAATTATTTAATTACTAACCAATACAGCAAAACACATTCTGTCAAACATTTAAACAAATTTAATTTTTTGATTTTTATTATTCAATACTTTAAATTTTTTTAAAAACTGAAGGAATGTTACAGAAAAGAAAATAAAAGAATTTAGATACAGAAAAGGTTTAAGAACTGAGATTATATATTTCAACTCTGTTTGCTCTAGACTAATAATATTTAATTTTTATTATTTATAAGAATTAATAAGAATTTGAACAAGGCTTTAAGAATATAACTTAGAAATATAGAATTTGTTTAAGAAAAATACAAATTCCTTTGCTCTCTTATGAATAATTTGATGAATTTAGTACTCTACATATATCAAATACTAAAGTATAAAATAGCAATTACTGAAATATTAATAAAATTTCAAAGCCTACACTTTTGAAATACCCTTTACACTTAGTTAATGAGCTTTTTAAAATCTTATTTCTTCTCAAATTAGATGGTGATATTCTCCTGTTTGAATATTAACACCTTGAAATACACACACACACACACACACACACACAGAGAGAGAGAGAGACAGACAGATAGCCTTTAAGTAAAAACAGGTGAAATTTGAAGTGAGTTGTCATTTATAATTTCTTAAATTTTCAATTAATTATTAAATATTGTTTCTCTTAATCTGTAGTACTCATGCCCAAAATAAAAACAACCACATGAAAGCCATTTGTTTCTTCTATTTCAGGTTCTCTATAAAGGTGTCTCTCTCTCTCTGTCTGTCTTCAAAAAAACATATATTCTTTTAAAATGCATGCTTTATTGTTATTCTTAATTTATAATTTTACTATTATGTTCAAATTTCATAAATAACAGTTTTAATAAAACAAATTTAGTGAGAAATCAAATGATTTAACAGGATACTGATAAAGAAATTCAGGTACATTCCATTACTGCTAAAGCTTTTATTCTTTTCTGTGCAAAGTTCTTAGAGGTGTCACCAATCATTGTCTACCTCCCTGTCCTTTCTGCCTCGAGCCAGACAAGGAATTAGGAAATGTAGAGGCGTGTTCTACATACAATGGCCTTCAGTGAATGTTATTGACGACTAGACACCTGCTCGAATGTAAAGGCATTTAATCCATATTATTTGGCTTTTAACTTGTCAACTGAGACATGACAGCCAGAAGAGTATTCTGTCAAACATTAGCCTTTGCATTGCATTAGAATTTTTATTTTTCCCTCTTGCACAACATGAGTGGGGTTTGGAATACCATAAATGATTTTTAGCTGTGTAAAGATGGACTTAGAAAAAGACATTGTTTATTCAAACATTCAAAGAATTCATTATGGTTACCTGAAAATTATGGGTTCGGAAGCTTTAGTTGAGAGATAAAATACCTAATATCTTAAATCATTTTGACGTCTATTTGCTTAAATTTTTTCAGTTGTGGCTTATCCAAACCTGCTATCAATGTAACAGTGATGATTTTATATGTTTGTATTTATTTTTGAAGATTATTTAAAGGGAAATTAGATATAAAATCCCCTTTCCTTAAAGGAGCATACTGAACTCATCCTTCTAGGAGATGGAGGCAGTGAGTTCCTCTTCTACAGAAAAAGCAGTATCTCCTCAGCCTAGGCTATACTATTTCCACTCAAGCCACTAGTGTTGTAACCTAAGAAGTCAGTATTCTCAAACATGTTAAAACAAACAAAAGCTGGTCAGTGGTGGTACATAACTTCAATTCCAGCACTCGGAGGCAGGGGCAGGCAGATCTCTTTGAATTCAGGGTCAGCCTGATCTATACTAGTGAGTTCAAAGAAAGCAAAAGGCTATAACCCCTGCCTCGAAAAAGAACAAACAAAAAAACCTCATGCTTATTCCCAGATTTCCCATCTATGTCACGATCAAAAACAATGCTTGAGTCAGATTTTGACATGAGAACATCATATATCCTCTGCATTGAGAAAATGATTTTGACATGTATAATAAATTCTATAGACACCTAGAAAAGTCTTAAAATTTTGACAATTTTTTCTATAAAGTTGTATGCTTTATTTCATGAAAAGCTAAAAATATCTTCTCAATATTTCAGCAACATATTACTGAAACCTGCTATGCCCCACAAACCGCTGCAAAGATTTCAGAGCTCTGCTGTCTCTCACATAGTTGTTATACATGCACAATCTCATCGTTTCTCTCACTTAATTTTACAATTAATGTTAAAAACAGGATCAAAAGAGAAAAGTGTGTTTATACATACTCACAGGGTGCATTTGTCTTTAGTAAGGCATAAACAAGAGCGGGGAGGCCAGTGCTAACTCATCAGGATACCCCACTTGAGCCCTTCCCCGTGTTATGTCTTATCTTTACATCCATTTTGAATATCTTTGAAATAAAGTAGATATTCATATGCATGACATACAGAGAAGCTGAAATTATTATCTATCTTAGTATCTGCAATCTTTTCCCTAGTGCTTCTGGATCTCTGAGATGTGTGTGGTGTCCTACCTACCCAAATATTCAAGATGAGGAAATAGTTAAATTGCTTCCCTCAACTGTCTCAGATACCTTGGAACGTGCTTAGCCCACAACTTCCACATGCTTCTTTCTTTATCACACTTATGCCTTCACCTTGTCTGCTCTCTGCAGTGTTTCATCTTTTAGTGTTATATTTCTTTTCAGGGGTCTGTCCCCATTTCCTTCCAACTCCCTGTCTTTCAAGAATGTTATTCTTAAAAATAAAAGACGAACTTGCTTTGCTATGCAAAGCTCTATATAGGACCAGCTTTTCAAAACTAATTAAAGCACAATGTATTTAAGTTTCTATAAAAGGCATTGTCATTGCTCCCTCAAATGCCAGGCACTGGTAGCTAAGTATACACTCACTGAGAATCTACTTCCAATGAAACTGCAGGACTTCCAAATCCACACACACTGTGTGACCTTGTGTTTGCACGTATGCCAGACGTGTCAGAAAGAAAATAAGGTAATGTTGAAAATAAGCCATGTTTGATCCACAAAGCTTCACAATAAAGAATTCTTTATGGGAAAATGTAAAGATGAGGTTCTGAATCAATTTCCTTTTAGAGACCAGAAGAAATATTTGTACCTGTTTCCTCCAAGTGTTCACACCCTCAGCTGGGGAAGGGTGATTCCAAATGTGGGTCAACTTGTGAGTTTTTATAGGTGTGTGTATTCACATATCATTCTAACATCTTAATATATTACCAATAATATTATTTTATTACCTGGTAAATATTGCCACAGTTGGAATTTAGTATTCACAATTAACCTATTGAAATTACTTCAGTGTTCTGACCAGCAGGTATTTTAGTTCTTAATTAAAATTAAGAAATATGAATCAAAATGTTGATCAGAATGATTTTAGGAATGTCATAGATATATTTTAAATATAACCAGATAGAATGTTTCATATACATTATTAAATAGCAGCAAAATTTAAACTATAGCCAGGTATATTTAGGTACATTAACATTTAGATACTAGAAAGGTTTTAGAATATGGCTATGGGCTAAACTGAGAGATAGTATAAAAAGAAATAATTTGTTCTTTTCAGAGAGATTTGAATCACTCTAGAGATTAATTTTTAATCATGGCTCATTAATAATAATTAAGATGAGCAGAGAAAAATGCACATCCATCAATGTTTGCTTCTTTGATACGTAGTGATTATACATACTCCATTTAAGATATTTTATATATTTCACACATTTCCAGATGTATAGGAAATGAGCCATAATGTCACTAAAAGCAAAGTATTTCATGCTATTTTTCACTCTAATGAAAGCAGTTATTTTAGTAGCATTGCTGACCTGATAATTGCTACTGAGTCAAAATAGCTGTACTTCAGTTAATGCATCAGTAAGTGAAGTACCTCCAATGCAATTAAAAGCTTCTAATCTAACCAAAGAAATGGTCTTATCCATATTGATCACTTTAAATTCAGACTATGATTTCATATTTTTAAAGTGGTCCCTGGCTTAGCTGACCCCATTAGTGGGATACAGCTCTCCTTTGACACAGCTAGTGGCTGCTGAGTAAGCATTTCTTAAGAAAAGAAAGAAACAAACAAAGAAAGAAAAAAATCATCCCTAGCATGAACTTCATCAGACAACACTGCCTAATTTCAAAGAAGTCATCAGAGTTCATGAAAATCAAAATGATTAACTGTGAAGATTAAGGAATCACTAAAGGGAAATGAGGAATGATAAATAATTAGTAGGGTGAAATAGTCACTGCATTTGAAAGAAACTTGAACATAACTTTTATGCAACATGATATTTATTAGAGATTTATCAGACGTGTGACCTGAATTGATAAGTGATTAGATATTTTTCTTTTCAGCTTTTTCTTGCCATTAATTCTGTCACCTACAGTTTCATGTGTCTGACTGAAAGAACTTAATTTGTCCAGACCATATGTTCTTGCATGCAGAAGCAGTCTATCTAAGCTGTTCTCCACTTCTGCCGAAGGAAATCAAATTTTCAAATGAGCTAAAGAGAAGAATATTGATGGTGTTTCATTGGATGCACTTAAAGGGAAAAAGAAACCATGTCATCTTAAAAACCTCAGAATAGACACTGGAGAATGTATTTTTAAAATGTCTTACCCTTGTTTAGAATATATGAATATGAATAAAAAAGCTGATGTAAACTTTGAATAGTATCACAAGTTATTTTTAAAATATAACCAGGTATATTTTTATATTAATATTCACATGATAGTTGGAAAAATTGAACCATAACTAACATAGTCATATCCATATTTAGATAATATAAGGATTTTAAATGATAACTTTGAGTTAAAGCTGATAGCGACAGAGCAGATCATGTCACTATACTTTTGTTGTTGGGTTTCATGTTTTTTTTTTTTTTTGTTATTATTATTATGAGTAGAGGAAGCACTGAGGTTTGGGCTACAGCCTACAAGTAGTGTCACCAGACTGAGTCACCAGGTGCCTTTCTTAAAGTGGTACTTCCCCTTCACATTTTTGGGACCATGAGAAAAGACTTAATGAGGAATTCTCCCAAGCGGGTGTGCTTTCTGCAATGCCCTCATTCCCCTTATTATCTGCAAATGAGACTTTAAGTTCAATTCCAATTCCCTATTAAAGAATTTTCCTCTCATACCCTGAATTCCTATCCTGTAGAACTCTTGAATATAATACTATTTTGAACGTGTTGTCCACCCCATGGTAGGTTTTATATAGGATAATTTTCCCTAGAAACAATACAGAACTTTTATTTATCTTCTAAAATAATATATAAACTACAGAAATTTGTTAGTTCTGTCATTGCTGGTGTGAAAGGAGTATAATTCGTTAGTCTTAAAGCAGTGCAGATTTTAACAACCATAGTATGAACTCTGATTATTAATGTGTATTTACTAAAAGCTTTGGCGTATATAGAACTTTCTAAGCTGTCAGCAACTGTATTTGTTTATGCCTACCCCAGCTGTCTCCCAGACTCCCTAGACCATGCAGTGCCTTCCCTTCTAATGTACCACAACTGTTCTGGGCTGCATCTGGTTTCCTAATTGGTGGAACTGATAAGGATAAATGAGCTCCTGTTCTCCCCCTGCAGGGGTGTGTGGGCTGTCACAAATGTACTGAACACAGCCCATACTTCGGGCTGAAAAAGGGGAATGACCACTAGCGAAGATGGTAATTTGGAACTGCGGCCACAAACTTGGAGAAACAAACAACAAAAGTAAAATGAGAATACCTGGGTTTCTTTAGCGACACTCCCCACCCAACATCCCCACCCGTTTCTGATCACCTTCCAGATAGAGCCAGGTTGGTGTAGCCTGTGTGCTTTAATTTCATCCTCTTTTGGGGTGTCTGGGAGGAACAGAGGCACAATTTCCTATTCTTAAAGACATTGCATTGCATCCCAGGTATTGAATCTTTTTTGATACACAACAGCCTCTGTAGTAATACACATTTTACATACGAGTTCTGTTCCCTTTCTCTTCACAGCACATCTTTAGTGACACTGAGCTTGGGTTGAGTAGCACTAATGCTTCCCTGCGTTATTTTTGGAACAACCGCTCAGTAGTATGGTTGTCTACTCACACATTGATGGTGATGAGATTTGCTATTTTTCATTCATTGCCCAACGTATGGCTTGAATCACATTCCATATCTACATTAAATATTTAGGAAATATTTGTTGTTGTCAACAAATTTGATGATCATGAAATATAGCTCTCTTTGTACTTTGCTTATGTGCATCAAATTACAATACGATCATCATAATGATTTTCTTTTATTTCTTTGATTTAAAACTCTCACTAAACATCTACTTTTCTTAAGCATTTCTTTTGTTAATTTATCAACTCATTTCTGATCTTCAGGTTCTGATTACTTGATATTTTGTACGCTTTGGATAGCTTGTATATAGTGCCTTCAGCTAACAGCACTTTCCTGTATTTATTCTAGTAAAATCCAAAAATATTACATCAATAACCTCCTGTTTTGCTTAAATTATTATGTACTTCAGGGAATACAAGACATCTGAAGCATGTTAAATAGTGTCCTTGCTTTTGAAGTACAAATAGACAGGCAGGAGAGTAGTTCACTTAAGGAGAAGTTTGTAGCTGATTTGACGTTCCAGGTTTGCATAAATAATATGTTGTGAATTCAATTTGTTCACATGAAAATTAGTAGGTATATTTTTCTCTTAGGTATTGAAAATTTAATCATAACTATGATGAAGAGCAAATTTGTCCAAATCTTTTGTGATGAATAATATGATACAAAATTGCCAAATTATTCAATGAAATAATCATCTTGATTTTATTTTCCTTCTTGTCATTAGGGATTTTTTCTTATAGTTGACCTTATACCATCAATTTTTTTAGATTTCCCCCAATTTTTCTAGTTGACATTTAAATATATATATATATTTATTTAAATAGATAAATCATTAATTGTAGTAATTAAAATTAATGTAATCTGCAAACAATTGAGTGGCTCCTTTGTATTTATATTGGAGAAACCCTCCATTGGTATTAATGATTACATCACTATAACATTACTGTGCATTCCAATAGAACATGTATTTTGTTTTATGATTTTAATGTGCATATTTTTACAAAACATGTTTTCTTAGATTATGTACAGTATAAAAATACTATTTTCTGAGTTGCCAATTTGCAAATTTTAGTCTAAATTAAACTCTTAGGAACTTAAATTATTTGCCTACTAAGCTGTATATAATTTATAAATCCAATAACTTTGTGTGTGCATCTTAGTTTCACAACTTTAAAGGTGTAAAAGTGAATTTAACAAAACTTGAAGTTTGTGGTGTTAATGACTGAAATAAATGACTTTGTCACAAAATGACAAATTATTATTCTCTTCCTCAACACCTAAAATGACCCTCTCTAAATAGTATTAAGGAAAAAATGTAAATAAAATAACTATAAAAGGCAAAAGAATACTTGGCTATTTAAAATAGAAGAAATAAATGCATAAAAATGTACTAGTGTTATAGATTACTATGAAGACAACTGATGAGTGCTTAACCACCCTACTTAACTCACTGAGTATTGTATATGCCAACAATATTCTACTATAAGAAGCATTTAATATTTAATCACCTCATTATATTTAATTAAACATGAGAGTATGGATTTCAAGAATATATTTCTGCCCTCTAAAAGGAACATTTTATATTAATGAATTTCTTTATATTTTTTAAAAGACAATATACATTTACAATATACTGAAAAATAGTTCCAATTTTCAAAATGTTCATATTTACCAACATATATTACTGAAGTAACATATGAACTGCTTTTCTTTTATCAAGGCAACTTTGTAGAACTTTGCTTTGCAGACAGTGTTTGATGCAATTCAAAGTAAGTAGAAAACCTGACACATTTCTATATTGTGTTTTTCAATGTTAAAGCATAAAGTATTGATATTAAAAACCATCTTCTGCATTAAAAATCAATTATAATTTTAACTGATTTATTTTTGAAGTACTACTTAAATATATATGTCTTTGTTTTGTGCATGCATGTAAAGTAGCTCCACTGGTTGACTTCTTATTAAAATTATCTATCCCACTAAATGGATTCTTGTCATAATTGTTAATACATATAAAATGAAAATGGTTACCAGAGGATCTTCCTTTATAGGAATCAAGAAGTGTCATAATTTACACTTAGTCTCATTTTCCTTGAGTAGTTTTAAATCTAGTATGTATGTTAAAATAGAAAAACAAAACCCGAAATAATTCTTGCATCAGTTCAAACTGGCCTTCCTGACCCTCTCAGTTCTGCTCTCCTAGATATCAAATTGCAAATATGGGGGGAAAACACATCTACATAGTGTTATTCTGATAAAAATGAGTCATTTCACTATTTGATTTTTGTATCTGAAAATAAAGAAAAATGACGCATATATGAACTTAATGAGTTTAAGCATTCTTAATTAGCTTTACCAAACCCACACTGAAATTTCCTACTTTAAATCTTCGGATAAAATTAAACTATTTTATCCAAGGAGTGACTCCCATTTCCCCCTCAGTGACCTTCATTTCCTCAGTGATCCCCATTTCCTTGGAGAGCAAGGCTGGGACGCTGCGCCCCATCTTTGATGGCTAGTCCCCTAGGACCTGACAAACCCTTTGGAACCAAGGGTGGAAGCTATGCCTCCCTTTTCCAGGGTTGAACTTCCTGAGTCTCTTCCTCAAAGGAACATCAGCAAAAGCATAGTTGGTACTGTGACAACACTGACTATTTGAGTGGAATTTTAGTGGTAAAGTTTTAATATTAAAGGAATAAAGACATCAAGTTTTTTTTTTTTTTCTTTCATTTTTTCCCTCAGGAAATTTCAGATTCATCCAGGTCTTTCTAGTTCAGAAAATCCCCCTCTTTTTCTTCCACTGAGTCTGTTTTGACGACAGGCACACACCCACCCACCCA
>JAQHUG010000321.1:630027-640872 GCA_028555095.1 Dicrostonyx torquatus
GACAGACAGACAGACAGAGTAAGACACACAGATAGAGACACAGAAAGATATTGCCTAATTGACTTGAAGAGATTCTAAAGAGAAAATAGTATTACCAAAAAAGAGATAAAACGTACGGTTCTGTGGGCAACTACAGTGACTATTTGGGACCTAGAGTGGCACCTGTAACGTTTTGATGCTCAGTACTGTATTAGCTACCAGACAGAGCTCAGCTGTCTGTAGTGATACTTAGTTACTGGGTTTTCAGGCAAGGAAAAGGAAATTACAAAGATGAAGAGAGAGCCCAATGTGGAAGTTTGCTGAGGAACCAGATACTATGAAGCAACTACATACTCCCGGTGTGACTATGAAGGGTCAGTTTAAAGGGCAGGTCTCACAATACACACTGACTGGTCAGTGGTACCCCACTTGGGGAGTGTGCACTGAGAGTCATAATGATACAAATTTTCCACAGAAAATACCACAATCCCACAACTCGAATGTGAAAATCTGAAAGCCATTAATGGAAGCAGACTGGGTGATATGAATTGCCATTTTTCCCCTTAAGAAAGAAATGTAAAAGGAGCTTCAATTCTTTATTTAGCTCATTCCATGCTTGTTATACTTAGGGACCTGAACAAAGAATGCCCTGTGACCCTTGTTTCCTGTCATTATCTCTAAATGCATCTTCACCTGACACTAAATATTAATGTTACAGTAGGGATTTTAACACAAAAGCAATAAAATTAAGGTTAAATTTCCCTTTCTTCTGGTAAAATCATATTTCGTTAATGATACACCCACCAAATAGTGCCTATTCTTTGAAATTGTTATACTCGTTCAAAACCTTGCAAATTAGCATAAACCCTGGACCTGCTGAACACCGTTTCAGCTGTAGGAGATTCCAGAAAATGTGAATAGGATGTTTCAGTTGTTAGGTAATTTTCCAGATGCCTTTTTATGCTCAGATAATTTAAATGGCTTCCTTTCAACACTCCAGGCTTGTCATGTACACTGTATTAGAGTGTGTAACGTTTCGAAAAGAATTTGGCACAGATATTCCCTTTCCACTTCTAACTCTCTAAGTTTGATGAGTGCCTGCCAAGAGCAGTAAAAATACATGCTAATAAATATATTTTCATGAGATTTCAAGGTTCCCATATTTTACGTGTCAATATTCTACATGTTATGATAGTCATTTAACTAGTTATGGATTTTAGCTGACATTTTAACAAATACATTCATGACTACATTTGTAGCAAATCTCAATATTTACAAACGATTGAGACAGACATGATTCATCTGTGATTATTCATTAAGAGACACATTTAAGAGTTTAATTTGATTCAAAATATCAGTATCCTTCCAAAAGAAGGATATTTAAAATTTAGAGTTTATTACTTCTTCTTGTTGTTGTTGTAATTGTCAATGCTTGCTCCTTGGGGGCACACTTGAGATCACATAATTGTATTTAATATTATATTTTGTTCCTTAATGATACTAGAATGGCAAGTGCACAAAGTAATATTTAATAATTTGTGTTAAGATCAATTTCATTATTTGGGGTATATGTAAATCAATTTTCATCAGTTGAGAGCACATAGGAGTCAGTGTGTTTATCTGTAAATAGTCATTTTCTCCTAACAAGGTGACAAATATCTTGAGATGAGAAGATGGCTCACTCATGTCAGTACTTCCTTACAAGATTGAAGGTATGTACTTGGTCCCAAGAACACATGCAAAAAGACCAATGTGATAATGCTTGTGCGTTTATACTCCCAGCATTGGATAGGTGTAGATAGGCAGGTCCTGAAAACCTGATGACTAGACAACTTTAGGCACATCAGTAATCTCCAGACTAATGACAGTCCCCATCAGATGAAAAGTTAAAACCACTTATGAGGCTGATACACCTCAAGCTGGTTTCTGGCCTATTTGTGCACGTATGTATGGTCACTAAAACATTCATGAACATGCACATTCATGCTCAGAGATGCATAAAATAAAATCCATCCAATGAGGAAAGTTAACAATTATCATAAACCAGCTTTTATCATAGTTGTTAAGGTAGCATGGTGCCTGGGCTAGTCACATGCTAAAAGAGGGTAAATTGTTTGCCATGTTTTCATGCTAATGTGTTTTCAAATCTGATCTCCATGAAGAATTGTAGAGGTATTTGTTAAGTGGAAACAGAGAGGAAGCATAGTCTGTTTTACATCTTATAACTCTTGACAAATTTCAAATTTCAAATTTCAAATTCTGGGTTTAGTCTACTTTTGAAATGTGTGAGTTAGTGGATTTTTTGCCAAATTAAGCATGGTTGTAATACAATGGTTACAGGAAATCTCTGTGTTAGTTTAATGTAGATTGAATCACAACAAAAGTTTGTTCAGTCTTTCCAAGCCTCATTTGCCTTTGTGAAAGAAGTCATCATACTGAAATCCCTGCCTGGCATATATCCTCTGACAGGGGTTGTCAATATTCTGAGGATTTTCAGAACTCTACAGAGTTTTTCATCTCTCCTCTACTTCTTACTCCACATATTGTTTTTAATTATTTGTGCAAGTTTGCTTCCGCAGTAGCCACTGTCTTAGATTCTTTCAATCTGGTCCCAAATAACAGTAGTTAAAAACTGAGAACAAACTGGTTTATAACCCCATTCAGTTTCTGATGAGATTTTTGATATTCCCTATTTATCCATAGACTGACACAGGGATAATTTTCTCACTGTCTATTGTCTCTCAGGAGAAGAATTGAGTAACTTGATAAAATGCCATGACAGGAGAGACGTCAGACTATTCTCTCAAGTCATTATTACGGTGTGGGAGGATGATGGCTGCATAAGACCTTTTAGAGCAAGGGGAGCTCGATCCTTTCAGATCTCCGCCTTGCTTCTTGATATGACTTACTTCATGAACACAGGTTTTCAGACAACATATTTGTCACATGAAGTTTATGACTGAAATGTGTTTTAAAGGTTTTTGTAAAGAAAAAAGCATCATCATATACAATGTATAAAGAAAATGTAGAATTCATTTCCTTAGTAGAGTGGCAACATGATTTGTTTCTGAGATTGACTTAAATTGGTTTACTAACACACAAATTTAGACTGTGTATGTAAATAATGAGATCCACAAATACTATGCCTATTTTTCATTATCTTATACATTATCTTATACATACATCAGTTGCATAAAAGTATTTTTTCTCCTCCCTCTTCTTGTTATCTGATTCTATTTATTCTCTCTGCCTGGCAGCCCTGCCTATTCATCTCCTGCTTAGCTATTGGTTTTCAGCTCTTTATTAGATCAATCAGGTATTTTAAGCAGGTAAAAGTAACACAGATTCACAGAGTCAAAGAAATGCAACATAAAAAAATGCAACATATCTTTGCACCATTAAACAAGTATTCCACAGCATAAAAGAATTGAACATATCTTTAACTAA
This sequence comes from Dicrostonyx torquatus, assembly GCA_028555095.1. Taxonomy (NCBI): domain Eukaryota; kingdom Metazoa; phylum Chordata; class Mammalia; order Rodentia; family Cricetidae; genus Dicrostonyx; species Dicrostonyx torquatus. Next base: position 633,454 of record JAQHUG010000321.1, read on the forward strand.
TATTTCACAACACATGGGGTTTGTCCTTATATATGTGTATATATACACATATGTGTGTATGTATACACACACACACATATATTCTTTTATTTTTCATTCAAAAATTTACATTTTTCTCCCCTTTTCCCAGTCCCCTCCCACTCCCCCACTACCCCTCCTCCCTCCTCCTGCTTCCTTAAGAAGGGTCAGGGTACCCTGCCCTGTGGGAAGCCCAAGGCCCTCCCTGCTCCATCCAGGCCTAGGAAGGTGTGCATCCAAATAAACTAGGTTCCCAAAAAGCCAGTACACGCAGAAGAGATAGGTCCCAGTGCCATTATCGATGGCTTCTCAGTCTGCCCCCATTGGCATCCACATTCAGAGAGTCCGGTTTGATCATATGCTCATTCAGTCCCAGTCCAGCTGGATTTGGTGAGCTCCCATTAGATCAGGCACACTGTCTCAGTGGGTGGACCAGCCCCTCGTGGTTCTGACTTCCTTGCTCATCTTCTCCCACCTTCACATAAAAGAATTTTAGTGTTATTTATACTGGGTTATCAACCAGTCTGGAGCTGCTTTAAATTGATTAGGAAAACAGTATTTTTATTATTATTAAAAGATATTTCTCATATTTTCATCTAATTATTTATATTTCCTTAAGATTTTTTGTTCTTAAAACTAGGTTACTTACTCAGTTTCTTTATTGATAAGTTTGTGCTAAATGTTTTCCAATATTAATGAAAACAATACATCTGTGGTTTATTCACACCTCTATAAACTTGTTTATCTTATACACAAGACTTTCATTTCCTCTGTTCTGATAATTGTAGACTATGGCATATTTGTCTAATATTGCTGTCTTATTAATTGGGATAACAGACAAAATCTGCACAATGAGAAATACTTTAGCAAATTCTTTAGATCAATCTCACTCAATACGTTTGAAGAAAGCTATGATGCTCAAAGTTTCAATACAATAACATTAAATTAATTGAGAAGAAAAGAGAAAACAATTAACATCAAGAAACTACTTAGAAAATACATGTTTTGAAAAATATTTCTGTGTCTCAACCCTGGCACCTCCCACAGACAATGGGAGCAGTTTTCATAAACATCTTTGGATCACAGCATGATTTTGCCTCATAACTATGCAATAGAATCTTGCTCTGAAATCAAAGACACAGCATTTACAAACTCCCTTTATCTTCACAGTATTTAGAAGATGCTATATGCAGGGTGTTTGCTCAATAAAACTTCAAATTGCTTGACTGTCTCCTGGGAAGGATTTTGACATCTTGTAAGGAAATTCATACTGATGTGCCCACGTTGAGAATTTTCACAATTAAAGGGTCTCATTCTCTTCCTCATCCTGAGATTCAAATGATTTCCTCTCTAGTTTATGTGCTATTTGATTACAAGTTACCGTTTGTTATTTTGTGGAATGTATTTAGAATGTAGAGAATACTTATCTTTTAAACAATATTTTATTTTTATTGCAAACTTTTCATAAAATGTATTTTGATCATATTCTTTCCATTCCTTAAACTATGCCCTGTAAAACTTTGACCCCTTTCTCATAAATATTAGAGAAGCAATTGATCATTCTGTGTAACAGAAAGAGATGAGGTGAAATGAGTTTAAGCATATAAAAATGTTTGCTACTCACATATGTGCTTTAGATATTATCTTTGTTATCTGTCATTTTAGGGGTTATCTGGAAATTATGAAGTTGTATATATACCAGTATCACTTTTTATGGTTTCAGTTTCTGCCAAATAAATTGCTCTCTAACAATATCAAATACTTTTGCAATTCCACATTAATATCGATGTGAAAAATACTCTTCTATTATAATAAAATGAGTAATTCTTGGTTTATTTTCATTGGGTATTAATAATCCCTGCATCTGAGCAGTGGCTGGAGAGAGTGGTCTTCCCAGCATGAGAAAGCTGCTGTTGACAATTAAGGAACATCTATTTGGAAACTCATTTCCTTGGTTGTCATTCTGATGAACCTCGTGTTATTTGACAGTGGAATTAATTTTTCCCATGTAAAACTGAAAGCAAACATTTTACTTGATTTGTTGGGCTCGGTGGTTTTGTTAGTGGGCTCTGTCTTCTTTTCTTTGTTCATGATCTGAGAAGTTGACATGTAGAATTCACAACAAAAATGAAATCTAACCAAGTCGTGTTTTTGTGTTTTTCTCCATGAATGCTCATTTCTCCTGTACCTGAGAGAGCTTTTCTTTCTTTTATTCAGTGAGGCTCAAATGACTACATGGAGATGACTTGTGATAATTAGTGACTTAGAATAATTTTCCAAGGGTCGTTTTCCCATTTAGTGGTCTTGTAAATTTAAAGACAGTTTTGCATATGTATTTTAAAATGCTACTTCAAGTTTATTGCAAAAAGAAAAAAGCTTCTTCTACCAATTGTAGTACAGTGTATATTCTGGGCCCAGTGATTCCCATCCAATTTTAAAACTTTCAGCGTTCCTTTTTAATGCCTGGCATATGGAACTGGACAGCAGACATTTAATGGTAAGTGAAAGATTCAGAAGAACGTATCGTATAGCTCTGTGTAAGTATTGAACAAATGCAGTGTGAAATGTTAGTGTTGTTTTTAACTGAGCAAGAGTGTGGATCCGACTCGCTTGCAGCACTGTAAACATTTACAGCAATGTTGACTATTGGGACTAGTGCTAACAATCATTTAGCAACACTTTGTCTGTCTCAGGCTAGGTAAGAGCCGTGTACAAAGTTTGGCTTAGAGGTTTCCAGGAACAGACACAGGGCAGGGTATGCTTTCCTCTGTGATAGGGGGCATGCAGCCAGGGGCTCAGATTTGCTGTTCAAAGCTTGGCACTGATAAGCAGCCACCTGGCTGACTGCTCGTTATGTATTTTACTACACAGAAGTGAACACACATAAAGACATACTGTCTCCAGATATTTTCCTAGCTGTTTTCACCCAATATTGTGAACATACAAAGTTGAGAGTTCTAAGTGCATCAGGAGGAAGACAGGATGTTTCCTTTCTCGGAGCTAGAATACTTCCTAAGCATGACGGCATTAGCAGTGTTATTCAGAGAACAATCACTGTAAGAACAACGTGCTTGAAGGTATCTATCTGTGGAGCTAATTTGAACTTAAATTGGTCCCGTCCTAATTGGGAACAGCTTTAGATACTTTTAAGCATGAAGCATCATTAGCTTTATGTGGTGGAGTACAATCAATTTTTGCTATGTTCAAGAAAGTTTCTGGACCACTGAATTGAATATTGGATGACACAGAGCTAGTTTCCTGTATATCAAAAGTGACAACACTTATTTTGTGACTCAATCAATATGTAATCTTGACTTATGTGTGTGTCTATTTGCAATACATTATTTATTATCTCTTGCTGATTTAGCAACAGTGAACTCATTTCCAATATCAGGATAACTTAAACACGAATACACCTTGTTAGATACACTGGATTCTTTCTGAGGCACACCACAACTTTCCATTCTTGAAGACAGTGTATAGGATGTTGACATGTTTCTTAGGGAGATACTTTAAAAAGCCAAATAATCTGCATAATATATCAAACGTGAGCAAGCAGAGGATGCTTGTTTGTAGTCTGGGTGCCACACAGGAGAATACAGAACACTGTTGGATTCGACGACAGCAAGGAAAGTATGCCTCTGGCAATGAATTTTGTTCGAGCACACTGTATATGACCAAAAATTGAAGAAAAAAATCACTGTGCATACTAATTTTTCACCTACTAATAAACTTGAGAAAATGGACAAGCTGGAAACAGGATGTCTAGGAATAATGAGACTGAAAACTCGTATGGTAAATAAGCATGATTTTGAAATGTGTTTGAATAAATGTTGACTCTATGAGGCTTCTCTTCAAAATGGGAGATAATCAAAACATTTTTGGTTTGGAAAAAATGTATTGACCAATCCATTGTAAAAATCTTATTGCGTGTAGGAATTTTCTGAAACAGATTTTGAAGATTGACAGAAAATTCAATTTTTACTATTTATTATGACTGAAATATTTCCTGGGTCTGATTGTGCTTGACTGCTTCAGCAGTTTGGTCAGTTGCTTCTATTTGTTGTATTTTACAACAGAGTAGAAGTTCCTTCATTTACTTACATATGAAAACGTTCAGTAAGTCAGAGGTTTCCAATATACTACATAAAAAGGGAAATACCGTCTTCATATGGATTTTCAATGCTATTTTTACACAGTCTTATATATATTTTTAATGCAAATAAAAGCAAAAAGACTGTTTCAAATTTAAAACTTTAATCTTTACATCACAATTACATATTATTTTGACTCACAATTCTTCCTCTCAATCTGCCAAGACAAATGCCTTTTTGTTTGTACTCTGTCTTCTACTTTCTTCCAAGGTCTTTCTACTGTCTTTTCTAATTCAAAAGTCACTATCTAAATTGACCTTTGGATTTCTGTGGACTGTAATTGGCTGTTTACGGCTGTTAGTCTCATTTTTTTCTTTCTGTCCTACTTAAGTAGTTCAATTGTTATATTATTATATTACAGTTGGTATGTTTTCTTGACCCTATAAACCTGTCTTCTATAGACCTATAATTTTAAATTTTAAGATTTTTGTATTATCTAGTTTGATCTTATATATCATAGCTTAGTATGTATATATCTTATATATCATACCCTTAGTATCTAGTATCTTATATATCACAGGTCTCTGTTCAGTCTGTCTCCAATTCTGTCTCTCCGTGTTTCTCTCTCTTTCTTGGTTTAACAGCACATCAAATACATGTACTTACATTTTCTACAACTTCATTTTAGGATAGCAACAAGCAGGCCACATTTGGTTGAGGATGACGTGTTCTCTCTCCTTGTTCACTTAGAAATGTTCACTTGTGGAATTAATGTCTCTTTTCTTGTCTCTGCTCACAGTCCCTTCTATGAATAGGTGCTGTTGATTCTCAAAGCTTACGAAGGAAAGAGGTAGTCCATAAACTTAATGCAATAATATTCTTGCAGCCTCTGAACTGTTTATTTGAGTTAATCTATTTATGATGGAGCACCTGAATATCCTCAGTCCCAACTTACGCTTAGATTTGAAGTAACCAAATGACTTCAAATATTTGACTATCAGCTGAAGGATGAGCCAAATGTTTGAAAATTCCTGAATCTTTGACGTTAACTCTACCTAAATATTTCAGTCACTTTAATAATTAACAGTTAATTTCTTAAATGAGCCCTTACATTTTCACTTCATTCTGCACTAACCCAGTTGTTTCTGCTCCAAGGCCCTTGCATTCTTTATACCAAATATGCATGTTGTTCAATATGTTACGTTAAAAATAACTTGTCTAAGCATGGTCTGTGGTCTTGATAATTGTTTGTCAATAATTATTCAATAGTATACATTCCATCAGTGTGTCCTACCACCTTTCTTCTGCCTCTGCCATGTGTGGTTCCTGTTCTTTCCCAGGGAAGCTTCCCTGTGTGTGTGCTGTCTTGCTCTTAGGCCCTGCAGTTCTTTGAGGGTTGCATCTCCTGCTGTGCACTAGTATTTGCATGTCTGCTAGTGAGTGACAGGAGAGAAGAATTCCCTATGCTCCTAATGGTGTTAGAGTCAGTGTTACAAAGATCAGAATTAGAGTCAGTTTCACTTCCTGTCTATCACACTCCAGAGCAAACATATTTCAGAGGCAGACAGAGACATTCATAGGTGTCCTGGCTTTGCCAGATCCAAGGTCTGTTTTACAAAGAGAGACACTGTGTTCCAGAGTCTTACAGTTAAAGCAGACCACCTCCCTCCCTCCCTCCCTCCCTCCCTCCCTCTCTCTCTCTCTCTCTCTCTCTCTCTCTCTCTCTCTCTCTCTCTCTCTCTCTATCTCAGTGTGTGTGTGTGTGTGTGTGTGTTTTACACGTTTTACAACCGAGCAGTGAACGTTCTGTAGTTGGAAAGTGTCTGTAGAGTGATTCAGCAGAATGTTTCAAAATGCCTTTTATCTAGTTTTCTGTAGAAGACTGTCATCCTCAGTAAAACAGCCTTCTGCCCACTTCCCCAAGATGGAGGAGCAACGGGGCTAGAGTTTAAAAACAATACTCTTAAGTTCTCAGGTAAAGAATCTCTTTCCAGTCTCAATTTTCTTCTGCTCTCAGGTACTAAATATGAGATCACATGATATCTAAAACTTAAAGGAAAACCAATTTTGTTTGTTACTGAAGAGAAACAAATGCTGCAATGTTATGCCCAGTCCTTTGGGACCCCAAAAGACCACCAGGGAGACCCACTCACCAAAATGCAAAAGCAAGGTTTATTGTGTGCACAATACAAGCCAGCAGGGACCTTGTCAAAGCAACTGGCACAGAATCAGAAAGAAGAGATACCCCACCCTTCTAGAGGGGATTATTTAAAGGCAAAAATGAGAAAAGTTACATTAGCAGGGTGTGGGATGATGGGTTCAATCCTGATTGGTTCATGTTTAGGGATTTTTCAGAAATTTTATTTTTGAACCTCACATGTTGCTGGTCAAGTTTTCTTATCGGCTGAACTTTGGGTGGGGACATTCTCTGGTTATCTGTACTTCCAGATGGCTACTCTATTTCTTTTGCCCCTAGCTGTTTCTGAGAATGGGAATGTTTTATTGGAAGTAGCTTACACAAGATGAAAGATGGAGGCAGAGGACAAAATGGAGGAACTTTGGTTCTTCAGCATCGTGCTGCAATGATATTTAGAGTTTGCAAAGGTGAGGGATTTTTTTTTGTCAGATATTCAACATTTGAGGACTAGATATTGCATGGAGAAAAAAAAACACTAGTATTATATCTTAATGCATTAATATATTAGTTGACTAGAAGACAAAATTCACTATACTTATTAAAAGATAAATAAAGATCAGACAAAAATGAAATCGACTTTTGGAAGCAGTCTTTTGTTGCAATCTGTTAGGCAGTAAGAGTTAGCACATTTTGTTGTTACCAGTCTGTTTAGAATGTGACTTCTTAAGGGGGAAAATGTGATTTTTCTGCAGTATTTTACACATTTCTCGCAGAGAATTTGCAATAACAAAAGACTCCCAAGGAAATCTTTGATGTATTGTTATTTAAAAAATATCTTTGTTTCTTCCTGTTGAACACTGGAAGAAAAGATATAACTAAAACCAAATTTGAAGCACTTGCCTTGGAAAGAAGGTGAGAATTTAGGTATTTAAGATTTTATGTATCTTATGGCTTTGAAATAGATTCTTTAATTTACCTGTGCATGTATGTTGTCTCCTCTGTAATAACCTAATTAATAATAAATATTCAGGGTACATAAACTGTAATTATAGTTTCTAAGTTTTATATTTTAAGATATAAAACTGTTACTCTCTAGACATATTAATGAGATTTTTATGTAAAGCATTTTTTGGACTGTCAGGATTTATTTTTAAGATGTAATTGAATTCT